>CAKNXH010061456.1:79605-108757 GCA_932178445.1 Andricus quercusramuli
GGGAAAGGGATAGGGTGCGACAGAACTTTTCCTTTCCCTTTTCCAGCTCAAAAAATTATTATTTCGAACCCAAGATTTGATTTGTCTGATTTGTCTTGTTATTTAAAACATTTTTGTATTATTCTGTAATTTTTCATTTTTGGTAAATTTCTATTTTTAAATTGAGCAAAATGAAGACTTCGGTTTGCCTATTATTGAAAAAAATAACTAATGCTTCCTCTATGAGGAAGCAAATACATTTGCTATCAGGAAGCAAAGTGCTCGTGAAATGAGCACCATATAATTATAAAGACAAACATAGTGGAAACACTCGAAATCGAATTCACAGCTAGTTTTTACTGTGAGTGTATAATAGAACTTGGGAAAAGAAAACGTCGAATGTTGAAAGAGAAGTATCTTTATATATTTTTTTAAAATTGAATGAACATTTCACAGTTAGAAGGTACTAAATATTGTTTTCTTTCGAGAATAATGAACAAAAATCATTCCAGAAACTTTTTTGTCTCCAGGGAAAACTCGTGTTGATGATCCTACAAATAACAGCATAACGATAGTCCAACACCTTTCAGCTATAGTTTTATGTGTTCCATCTTATAACTTTGAACAAAAGTGCGACGAAGCTGACTATATAAATATACGTTTCACCCGATGCTTGGGATTCCTTTCTGCATTCTGTTCGTCCGAAGGATCAAAGAGAAACGTCAGAAGTGTTTGTTAAAGAAATTCTTATTACTAGCGAGACCTTTTGGATTGAAGAAACATTTTTTACAAGCATACAAAAATCGCATTGGTAAAAACTTTCGTAACATTATCTTTACAGAAATATAGCAGCATCAATCGCGCGCGTGTAATTTTTCAATTTGAGGAGAAAAATAATTGTTAATACAAAATCAAAATTTCTAATGATAACTATTTATTTGTTCAAAGTCTTTGACCACTTAAATTTGAGCTAAAATTAGATTCTGAGAACTCAGAAAAAGAAAATATGTATCATCAGTTTGTTTTTAAAGTTATACAAATTTAATTTTCCTTCATTTCATGAGAAAATTAAAAAAAAAATATTTGAAGATTTTGGCACATTTGTCTAAAAAGAATGTAGATAATTGAAGAAATATATATTTTACAGGATTTTACAAAATATTATAAAAAATTCTAGTCAATTTAAAAGGCGTTGAGGTATTTCAGAAGTTTGGAAGAAATTTAAAAATACTTTATGAATTTTCGGTAATCTTTTCAAATGTAAAAATATTTTTAACCTTTCAAAACTTTCAAAATTCCTAAATAAACTTAATATTTCAAAATATTTAAAATAACTCAAATTTGTCCTAAAATTTATAAAAAAATCTTTTTGAATAACTTCAAATTAATTTTTCAAAACAAAAAAATTGTTTTACATTTTTTTAGGAATTGAAGAAAATCGTTTTATTCTCTTAAGAACCTTCGAAGTTTTTTTAAATAACTCCTTTCTATTAAATTTCCAAAATTCTACATTTTTTCAAAGTTTTTTTAAATCTTGAAATTAAGCATTTTCTGAACATTTTCAACACTTCTAAATATCTTCTAGAATCATTTAAATTGTACCCAAAACTTCAAACAAAAAAAATGTTCCTTAAATCTTCCAGAATATTTTTAATGAAAATTTTGGAAATTAATTAGTGAAACATGTGGAACTGATTCAATGAATAAATTATACTTGAATCTGTTTTCATATTCACATTATTTTAACTATTGCGATTTTTTTTTCAACTGTCATTCTGAACAGTAACATTTTTTCAAGATAATAATAAATCATTTTAAGAGTGAAGGCGACAGAAAAGCTGATAAGACACCTCAACTAATAAGACGGCCCGCATCCCAATATAACCGAGTTTGTCTAAGCGGACAAAAATATAGGAAGCCGTGTATATTTTTGACATCGATTAACAAAAATTACAAATCGTTCCAGCCAATTCTAGTGTTAATATATGTGGGCATACGCACGAAAAGGCGTATACATACTACGTATAGAATCATATAGCTAGATAAATTTCCGGCATTTTAAACCTAAGACTAACCCTTTAGGTTGAAAAACGAGTTTCCGAGGCAATTTTGAAGTTGGAAAACTCGCTTTTCGAAAAAAGCTCGTTAAGATGAGTGCCATAAGCACATGTGTTATATTTATGCTTTCTGCAAATGCGTATAGTGGCAATAGATTCAGAATAGGTTCTAGTATCATTCCCTACTTAAAATCGAAAATAATCATTCTGACCCAAACTTAAGCTTTTGAAAATCTTTACATTTTTAAAGAATCTCTCTAAATATGAATTCTTGAAGTTTTGCTTTCAATTGCAGCTAAATCAGCCACAGTTAAAGAGAATTATTATTCTGCTAAATAATAAATAGATAACACAGTCAATTTGTCAAACTTTTCCGCGAGAGCCAGTAAAATTTTATTTTCAAATGTTATTAATTACTGACAAACTACATTACAATTTTTGAAGTAAAAAAAAAATAGACTAGTAAAAAATTCTACTTTTGTGAATATTTTTACATTCTCATTCTAATGAGAAGGTATTGGTTTTATGTAAAATTTGACTTGGTCGGTTTTCATCAAATCTCCACGTTTTGAGACCCCCTGAGCCAGAAAAAAAGGTTTTTATCAAGGTGTCTGTCTGTCTGTCTGTCTGTCTGTAGGCACGATAACTTTCGAAAAAATAATCAGATTGGGTTGTGCTTTGGCACACTTTTTTAGGGCCTAAAAAGAAAGAACAAGTTCGTTAACCAGCTATTTCGGATGAAAATTCAAAAAGTGAGCACATTTTGAAAATTTTTGAGAACACTTTTTTTGAAGTTTTGGAAATTCTATGGACGGTTATTAGTAGGAAGCAAAAAGAGAAAAAAAATATCCTAATGACTTTTTCAGATAAAAAAAAAATTACCAGAGTTATAGCATTTTCAAAATTCCAAAAAACAAACGAAAATGAACTTTTTAAGCCGAAAAACGCACGTTACGAAAAAAAGTCAAGAGAAGAAAAACGTTGCTTTTTGAACACCTTACAATATTTTCATAATAACTTTTTGAATTTTTCAAAAAATAAAAAATTTAAATTCTGATCGCACAACAAAATAATGAGAAATCAAAAATTCCATTTTGCTGTGAAACTATGCAGGATACGACAAAAGATGACTGGACCAAAATTATGCACCTAAAAAAGATCTACAAATTTGTTATTATTTACTTTTTGATATGACGCGTAGTTTTTGTTTTATTTATAAAAAACAGCATTGAAAATAGAAAAAATAAATTTTTAGACGAATAACACAAGCTACGAAAAACATGACGAAGACAACATTTGTTCATTCAAAGAAGAGGTACAAATTTGTTATCCATCATGTTTCGATAGGACGCGTAGTTTTTATTTTATTCGTGAAAATAACATTGACAGAAAAGAAATCAAATTTTTGGAAAACTTTGGAAAAATCCATTTTCGTTGTAAGAATATATTCAAAATGAAAAAAATAACTTCTTTGAAAAACGGAAAATCTGAAATAACATTTTAACTAATAAGATTTGTCGCTTAATTTATATAATTATTCTTGATTTGAAATCAAATACAAATCGCGAAGCGCGACGCCCAAATCGCGCGCCGTAAGTGCGCTCAAACTTTTTTGTTTCTATTATACGGTGCACAGAACCTAACGTGGAACGCAAGGTTCAAATGAATTTGAAATCAAATATCGAGCGCGAAGCGCGAGCATCTGGATGAGAATGTGTTCCTTAAGGTCGATAGAACCTTGAGTAAATAAATTTCCTTTTCAGTCTAAAATAAAAACAAATTTAACAATCACTTCATATGTAGAGGTTTTGATAATTTTCTAATATTTAGAAATAAACTTTTTCTTTTCATCGAAGTCGAACACGAAGTTCAAAGATCTAGAGGAATCGAGCGTAAAGCGCGATGTGAATACGCTCGAGCGCGTAGCGCGAGGTGAATACATAATCGAGCGCGAAGCGCGAGATAAATATATGATCGAGCGCGAAGCGCGAGATCCAACAGTCGCGCGCCCTAGGCGCGCTCAAACTTGCGAGCGAAGCGAGCCGCGCGCGAAGCGCGCGATGAGAATGTGCCCGCGAAGCGGGCAGATTTTTTTCAATGAGGTTATATCTTTTATTGTGAACAATCTTACGAGCGTACTAGAAAAGTATATACATGAAATTAAAATTGGCCCTTACTAGTCATTGCATTAATTCGATTAAAACGTGCATTAAAGTCAAAATTTTGATCAAAAATATAAATAACATGCCAACATGCAATAACTTTTTCTTAAATTTAAATAAATTAGGCCCAAATAAGTTTTTCGAAAACTTGATCAAGCTTAGTTGAGCCAAGTTCCAAGTTCCCATAAAACTTTGGAAATATTTCTTTCGTAATTCGATAAATTCAAATCAAAGAAAAGAGAACCACTGATTACCAATAAACTCCACTTATAAATCATTTAAATTGACTGATTATGCAGTAAAAAGTTGTTACTGATGCAATCTCGAAACTAATTAAGTTCTCCAATTTAATTATTTTTTATAGAAAATCTTGCGTTTGGATTATATGCTAAGAAAGTTAAAATTTATCAAACAGCATAATTTTTCAAGATTATAAGTTTTTATGGCTTGAGATTTTCACATTCATTAAGGCAAAGTATGGCTGAATAATAAAATCTCAACCTCAAAGCAAATAACTACTTTCTCAGTAGATCTATTCAAATGCAGTAACTAGGAACGAGAACAATGGAAAGAAAATTGCTTTTCCGAATTTGTGTGGAATGTTGTGTGTGGCTGTAGCGAGCGAAACACGGGTATATATTTTGCTTCCAGATAGTTGGCGTAAATTTCTGAGCAAAGTATGGAGCTACAACACCGCTCGAAGAAGTATGCGTATAGTTCGATCGGCATGTGTAGCCCTCCTGAGTACGGAAGGAATCAGAAAAGGGAAGATACAAGGATACAACGATCCGCGGCAGAAGCGACATCACTTTACGTCTTTCTTCCTGGAGCAACGATACCACTGAAGTGGCCGTTTGCGGCGCTAACTATGCACTAATTTGACGCAAATCGCTTCTCAGGAGCAATGTCTCAGGCCTTCTCTTCCCAGCTCGGTGCCGCGTAATATTTTGCGGTAGATGCGCGGCTACACCCTTTTTGTCAGCTTCATTTGTCAAGAATAGCAAATGACCGCGCGCGGCCTCTATTCCAACAAGAATTAATCGCCCAGATCGCTAAGTAAACCGGGACATTCATAGCTTTACCCCCTTCCTTTCATCCACATTCCAAATAATTTCCTGCAATATGACCAATTTCACAGAAAAAACTTAGAGTAAATGGTGTTGCAGGTAACTTCGTATTTTTACCTGTTCGTATTGGTAAAACACAAATATTACCCTCGATTGGCAGAAACTGTCTTTTGTTCTCATACAAGTTGTCACCACCGTCTTAAAAATTGGAAGCCACTATTTGATCGCTGAAGTGAAGTTAGCTGATGGTTGTTGTAATAGGAAAATCAGATAAGTGCGGCTTTATAAAGGCTGACTTGCCGAATCGTTAGAGCTGTCAAAAGTTTCTTACAAGCGTGGGTAAAAACAGAAAAATACCGAGACGTCAAGGAAAGTTTACCCACATGGGGTAATTTTTGTTGCAGGTAATCTTTACTCAAGAATCAGGGTAAAGATTACTCTTAGTTTTTTCTGTGTTTAATCAAACTTTTTGGGATTACAAAGTGCAATAATGCTAAAGTCCTTGCGTTTAGACCATAAAAGTTGTATTGTTTTAATTATAAAACCAAATCAACTATTAGGTACCAATTTTCCGGACCTGTTGGTTTGTCTTTATTATAACCTTTACTAAAATCTGAAAAAGACGGGCTTCAACCCCACCTATAGTAGTACGTGTGATTTGATACTGGAACCAAGTCATTGGTACTGGTATCTGAAAAAGTCGGACGTTTGCCCTAACGAGCACATCTTATAGACATTTAAAATTCTTTACTATTTTTTATGATTTATTATGTATGTAATTTTCCGTGCTGGAATGTCTGGTATGAGGAGAGGGGCGAAGCTGGTAAATGGGCAACATTTACCCTCGCATTGATCACTTTGCAAGAAAATTATAAATGTTACATCAACTTTTATATTTGGAATCTCCAAGCAACCTATTATGCAATTACAGTGAATAAAATAAATTACGATCGGAAGAACCTTTATCCCTTAGAGTCGTAATTTAATCAATTTTCAAGATTCTAATTTTCTGAAAACAAAACTTTATAGCTAAACGGATAAAAGTAATCTGGGAGCAAAAATGAATATTTTACGCATTATTCACACTCGTGAATCGTGAAGAGATTCTTAGAAAGGGCTCAGACCACTTCCGACATGAAAATTGCAAAATTTAACAAAGCATAAAATAATACAGAGGCTTCAAAATTTGCTGTGAAATTGAAATCAATTATGATCTATCTCGATTGATTAAGCATATGAAGCTTGCAGGGGTCTCTATGAAAATTGTGAGATAGTATAGATTTGCAGAGTGCTGATTTTGTTCCCTTTTTTGTAGATACATTTTGTCTTGAGAATCGATGCCATGCTCAATGCTATTCTGAATGAAAAGAAATAAAATATATTGATTCCTGATAGTTATTTAGTGCAGTAGAATAAGTTTTGTATGGTCAGGCACATAAAGAATTACACAGTCGATTTTACCTTTCACTGCGTCTGACGACGTGAAGGTCATTCCACTGCGTGAATTACCCTTTTTAATTATAAGATATAGACTGATTTTCTAAATCCTCCTAATCAATAATGATTAAACAATTTTTTATAACTAGAAAATTAATAAATATGAATTTCTAGGTTGTGCCAAGTAAGAGAACAGCAAAAGAATTCAGCTGAAGACATCAAAGCAGTTTGTTTAGACCGCAATAGTTTTTTGACATTAATTGAGCGAAACATTCATTCACAGATCCATTTAGTTTGACTCACTTATTTAGTCAGACCAAGTAAATCATGTCTTCCTGTGCAATGTAATTTGAGCTGCGGTTACTTATAACAGGAATTTGATTCAGGATCTACAATTATTAATTAGGAATTACATATTGCTAATGCTGAAGCTTTGAACTTTACCGATTTTATTCAGGTGTTTTGAATTATAATCGGAATTCAAAATTAATTTGAATCTTGTCGTTGATGAAAGAAGAATCATGAGAAATAGGACCAAAAGTTAGAGAAAAAATAGATTCTGTAGTTGGTGACAATTATTAATAAAACATCTATCTCAGATATTCCACATGTTAATTTCTAATATTCAATACATAATTTAATTTAACGAAGTGCAGAAAAGTCCCACTGTGATCAACTTGGGATTCTGAATATAGTTCCAATATGAAGTAGCGGCTATGCGACAAATCAGTAATATTGTATCAACTTTTCTTCAAACTGTTTATAAGTCAAAACAGGGACAAAAGTACTAATACTAAAAAAGTTCAGTTTTTTATCAAAACTTTTTCAACTGATCAGCGGTTCATGGGATTTATGTTCGCAAAACTTGTGCTGGAACAGGACGATTGTGGAACTATTTGAATCGTTAGCCCTATTTCAGCAGAACCATTTAGAACATGAATCCGATTGACACTTGTCAAAAGAAATTAGGATCTATTTTGAGATTTTCTGGTACTTTTGTCATATTTCGGTAGTACTTTTTTGCGACAGTTGTACAAATGTAACAAAAACAACAAAATATAACTGCTATAGTACGTTTGTCCTTACATATCTTCAAATTTTTCTTGAAAAAAGAGTTTGAACTTTCATTTTTCATATAAGAACTTGAAACACAATTGCAAATGATAGTTTTGAGAAACCATTTTTCTGATTGATTTTTGAATAGTTACACAATCTATATTATTCTCAGAAGGATTGAAAGCTATTGAGTATGAGATATCGTTTGATATCAATCATATGGGACTTGAATATATATGGGCTACACTTGTGGGATCTTAGGATCATGGGGCAGATGACAAGAGAAGATGTGACAGTGAAACGCGTTACTAAACTAGCTGTAAATTAACCACACCAGTGTCGCCCCAGTTTTGTGTGAAAGATGTTCGCATATTGCGTGTGCTTATGCACTCGCATATCTATATGCAACTCATACGATCCCAGTTACAACTAGATCGTCTGAGAGTGTTCCTCTCGCGGTAGAAAGCATGCAAACCAGTGCACGATTCTTCCGAGGACTGTGGTTAATGTCCCGTTTGATTGGTAGCTTAGGCGGTAAGAATCGAACCATACTCCAGTTCTTGCAAACCTTAGACCATTGATCCTTTTGTTATTTCATTTCTTTCTCAGGTGGGACCCACCTTTTTACGAAGGTAATTTCGATTCAACAAAGCAGCTTCTTCTTTATCGATTTACACTTTTCATGGCAAATGAGGCTAACCTATTTCTACTTCAGCTTAAGACTTTTCCAATAATTCGAAATGATCATAGAACTTTCAATCATTTTTTTTTTCAATTTTTTTGGATTCTTAATTTGAAATAAGGATCATAATAAGTTATACAAATTTCATATATTGTACAAAACTGCCATTTTTTACCTGAGCCTAAGTTGCGAAACAATATTATTTTCTTCTGTATTCAATGATTCCAACCGAAAAGTAGGATTAAACACCTACGAAATCTAGACTTTTTTATACGAAGGCTTTTAAATGTATATGCTTTCAAATTTAAATCTTTTTAAGTTTAAAGACTTAAAAATTATATTTCAATACCTACTACTTATAAATTTCGAAGGTTTTTGCGATTTCAAAACATAAGGCAGTATATGGTTATTATTTACAAAATCCAAGTCTTTAAATCTATTGATTTTTAAATTTAAATTATATATATATATATATATATATGTATATATATTTAAGTCATCCAAATTTACTAGCCTACTAATTCCAGGAATTTCAAATTTCGAATGATCCAAAAAAAAAATCTGCATGCAAGAATCACTTTCATGACGTTCTTCAGAAATAAAGTAACATCTTATGTCTTTCTCCTTTCACACTCTCTACATCTGAATTAGTGAAAATCCACTGATTAACAATGCCAAGTCGTTTAGTGTAATCTTCAGTTAAAGAATTTCATTGCAATTTTCGCAGTTTTCACCTACTCTTAAAAGTGCAGGAAAGTATCTTCATCAATTTTTAATAAAGCAAAAGAATTTTTAATTGAACTCTGAAAGGTCTTTCAAGCAAAAAATATATTTGAAACAAAATTTTGTGAATGGTTTGTAAACAGAATATTGATAAAGAAACATTTTCATCGCCTCTGAGATATTTCGTCTGACCAAGTAAAACTTAAACTACTGCGTGAAATCCCGCTCCCTTCACTCTTTCTAAGCTTAACTACTTGATTTAAAATTCATTCATTTTATTAACAAAATCAACATTTTTGCTATCTTATGATTAGGAAATAAATTAATTTTCATTTGAAATTATTTTATTGATGTTGCAAAAAATATTCTACCTTTCTTTTAAGGCTGCGACTAGTCATCCCCAATTTCGGGACGACGAAACACTTTGTTCTTTTAAACACTGACACACGAAAAATATTTAGTTCAGGCAAGAAAGCGATTTGGTTGCTATAGAAGCAACAAAATATTTTCTTCCACCAAAACTTTGATTCTTCCAACAAAACTTTTGGTGACCTAAAATTTTATCGGGCCAAAAAAATTCGGGTTCGGTTAAATTAAAAAAATATGTGTTGACTGGACAAAAGTTTTATTGAATGAACCGAATTTTTCTTTAGTAAACAAAACAATTGTCTTAGTCATCAAAATATATGTCTGATAAAATGTTTCTTTGGTTTGCATTATAATGATTATAAAGGACAAAAATTTTCATAACATTTATAGTCTCTTTGTAGAAATAAAAAATACACGATTACTTACGATTTAAGCATTCCAATCTTGCCCATTCCCTCCATGATTTTTCCAAATTGACGTATCTCGTCTCCTCCGAAAAGAAGTTTATACCAATCACCAAAACTTCAAAAAAAATGTTTTTTTTTATCACAGCACTCTGTCCGCAAAAACCAAGGTCCGCACTAAATTTCTCTTCAATAGAAAAAGGCTTCCTTAAAAATTCACGGGATTTTTGGCCCACCCTGGTAATTCACAAATTATTTAAGGTCCGAGGACGAAAGAGGAAATGCGTCCGTTCAACTTGCGCGATTGTTTTGGTGCTCAAAAAGAGCGCCGGAAGATCCTCTCGTCTGCCTCGGAGAAAAGTGGGAGAAAGGGTCCCGTGAGAGGTTGCTCGCAGAGTGGAGCACTGCGCCGTAATGACATGGTCTAGGAGATGCCAGGCAGTTTTGTAATATCGCCGGTAAAAAGTGAATTTCCTGAGGTGGGGAAACACGCTTAGGGCCAATCGGAGAGCCGCACTCGTGCCGTTCAGCCAATCAGAGCAAGACATTCCAAAGTCCTTCTTCACCAGATGGTTCCTGCTGCATGTTATCTTCTTCTCGATGGTTAAGACTAGATATTACATTTCACTAGGCTCGAATGATGTAACGCAAATTCCTACCTCACTCCAGAAAATGATCGACTATGCGGCCAATTCTCGAACCAGGAGAACACATTTTTTGTGGACCAATGAAGTCATTGATAGAATGAAAATGTACATTATGCAACCCAGGGTGTGTGAAAATCGAATTTAATTTCGGGATATCATTTTTAGGGTTTGGTAAACTCGAGTGCAAACCTTAGGTGGAGTATCCGTCCGTCATATTTAAACCTCATATTTTTGGAACATGGTTTTCAGGCCTTTTTTGAGAGCATTGTTTTGTGGTCGTATGGTTCTGGGCCTTGCATTTTGAAACTTAATATTTAAGCCTTCACCGTTTGGGACTTAGAAGTTGTGGCATAAGGCTTAATACATGAGATTAAGGAAATAAATTAAACCCCTTGCTTCTAGTGAGCGCATGTGGCCTACTTTGGTTAATTTGAAGAAAAATTATTTTCTTTTTTCTCTCAGGCCCAAATTTATAAATAACACGTATGAAATATTAATAACACTTGAAAATTACGTACCTGAGACTGACATTTTTTCCTCGAAATATTCTTGCTACCCTTTTCAGAAGAAAATATAACTCTGATTGTTTTTCCTCAGTGATAGTAATTTGTAGGATATCTTCTTTAGCGGACATCAACTCGGCTAATGCAACTTTTTGCGACACAAGATCTAAGTCGGCTTTCTGAGATAGGTATGCATTAGAGTACATTATTTTTTCCATAGAAACATTGTAGGCCTTATTAAGGCAGCTTAAAGGAATTCTCAACGAAGGCAATAATTATACTTTATAAAAGTGTATAAAGTCAGCAGAGACTCTATTGTAAAAAAATTCCTGATTATATTTTAATTTCAATTGTTGGAGATATTGTGAAATTTCTCTGAAATTATCTCAAAATTGTGTTCCACTTTACCCTCAGAGGCCGTACGGGTGCAAATCGGACAGGCCGCAAATTTCGAATGTCCCTCTCTCCTAGGGCACGCACTGCAAAGCCCCCCTATCTTGTACGATAATCATGTCTATACTTCAGCGTAACCGTCGAACAACAGCTTGGCGTCCGTCGTTCCACAGCTTCTCAGTTTGAAATGCCGAAGAGTTACCTTAGGCCAAATTTGCACCCGTTTGGCCTCGGCGTCACAAATGAGGTTCTGCTAATTTTTTTTTTTTTTTTTTTTTGAGTGCCACGATGAACAGCATTTCTGCAATTATTAGCGCCTAATACGTAAGTATTTACTTTTTTTACATTTTTCTTTCTTTTCCGTGGTGTCTCGTAGATACTAACCTCATTTGTGACGCCGAGGCCAAACGGGTGCAAATTTCGCCTGAGATAACTTTTCGGCGTTTCCAGCAGAGCAGCTGCCGAGCGACTGACGCCCCGCTGTTGCTCGACGGTTACGCCAAAGTATAGGCATAATATTACTTTGTACTGGACATGATTTTTCAACTTTTTAACCCTCCGTCTACAGACAGCGACTTTCAAGGCACACAAGATTTTTCAAACTAGGATATCTCGTCTACGGGAAAAGATTTTTATTCAACAAGTTTTGAATAATTAACACTATCAACAATTAGGTCATGTAGTAAATGCTTCAAAAAGTAACACAGCATTTTACCGGTTTTTTCGGAAAGCCAAAAACAGTTCAAAAACTGACTCGGACTTAAAAAAACCCTGTCTATAAACGGAGGGTGGGAAAAAGAAGTCTGTAAACGGAGGTTTGAAATTATCCTTTTTTCAAGCACCGGTTAAAAATATTTCGAATATAATTCATCGAATGAACAATTTTTTCATTGGAATACAAGTATCTATCTCCATTTCTCCGCAGTTTCATTGATATATCTATATTTAAAAAAAAAAAACAATTTTTTGCGTAAAAAACGTATTTTCAAAAAAGTTGATTTAAACATTGCTATATTTTATGTGATGATTCAATTTAACAGTTTTGGTAATAATATATTTGAATTCCTGAGGAAATTTTACTCCGAAATCATATATTTGTATTGTTATTTGAATTGAAATTAAAAAAAATTTATAAACAATTGAATTCGTGAAAACCAGATTTGCACCCGTATGGCCTCTAAGGGTTGAGACGTTAGCGCATTTTGTGCTGCAACACTCAGACATCAATGATGCCTTCCTACAACTTGACATACCTTCAATTGTGATATATACTAGATATTGTAGTAGAGTAGTTCCTTGTGCGTATAACATAAAGCACGTCGTGTTCGCACTTAAATTGAAAGTCACGCAAGGACGAATTTATTATAATTTTTTTACTACCTATATAATTATTACGGATGCACTTTAAATTTAAACGAGCAGTTACATTCATAAACTTAACATCCGGTGTATTCGTTATTCTGTTCTTCGATAAACGACCGAAGCCTAGTTCCAAGAAAGAATCGGAATGACGCGCTTCGAACGGTAAAAGCTGAAACAATTAGATCAGTTTAGATAATAATCACTCATGCGGAATGTTAGACATTCTTTTTGCGATGCTGCGGGCAATATGGGAGAAAACGATACTCGTACATCGGAAGCTCTAAAGTAAACATGTAGATTCAGTGATATTGATGTGCTGTAAAAAACGAAGAAGTTTCAAGCCGAGTAAAAAAAGTTTCATCAGGATACCATTATGATTCCGAGTGAAGTATACGGTCTGAGATAAATCAGTAAAATAGTGCAAACTTTTCTCAAAATTGTTTACACGTCGAAAAAGAGAAAAAAGTACCAGAAATGTTCCATTTTGTTTTTTCCTCCAAATTTTTTTCCAAGTACCCAAAGGACTAATGCCTAAAAAAGTATTGATTAGATGGAGATAAAATGCCAAAAAACTTGAACATTCGTTCTCTTCGAGCAAGACAAAAAAACATGTTATTTTAATTTATTCTCAAAGAATAGAGAATGTCCCGTTGGTGAAGTGGGGTCACAGAAAAAACTGGGATTTCTGTTAGAACCGATTTTTGTTTGCAAGTTTGCTGCAACGAAAAGGAACCTCTCTTGCTGAAAAGAAACTCAAAATGGTAAATTGCCCTGAAGAAACTCAAAGAATGAGTTCTAATAGAGAATTTTTGTATAGATCTCATTTTTTATCTTGAATCACGTTGAAGATTTTACAAGCTAATGATGCTCCTTTTACTTTACAATGCAGATTAAATAATATTGCGCTCGGAAAAACTTCGGCACTCGTAACTGGCCATCTGTCGGATATCAATGAATCCCCGAAAACACTTCTATTGAAGTGATTAGTTTTAAAGGGTGCCAACTTTTACTTAAGCCGCAACATTACCGAAACCCTAGTTTTTCCTATTGTTCTTTGATATAGCAAGTCCCGTGGGATGACGGAAAATCTGTATTTGTTGACACACCATCAAAAGAAACAAAAAATATTTCTTCACGCAAATGTTTGCAAATTGATGAATAGTATAATCAATAGCCTTTGAATTTCATATTACACTCAATAGTATTGCCATAAATTCTTTTAAATTCTTTTAGACTCCCTTAAATTCTGTCATAATCTTGATCATATAACCAGGACTTAAATTCTTGAGAACTCAAGAAATCTACCTTGGCAGTTCTCATTTTCATAACAAAGCGATCATAAAAACATAGTGAACCTATTACTCAGATCACTGGAGGACGTACATTGTTGAGACTACGTAGGAAGTCTAACGGGAAGAGTCCTGCAGATGGCTTAGTTGCGTCGAATCCAATTCTTGTTCGCAAAGACAGGCGCCTATCGTGTCGAAATCGGTGGATGAAAGGTCCATCAAGCTAGCACCTCCACAATGGAAATTCCCAAATTTGTTTGTATCAGAATTTTCGGCTTATTTTGGGCTCTTAAATGCACGGAAAAAAAATCGAAAAACCACCCCCTATGAGCAAAAAAACCACCCCTTGTCAAAAATTAAATCTGAAAAAAATAAAGTGCGTCATGATTTTTGGCTCATATTGGGCTCTCGAATGCACCAAACAAAATTGTCAAAAACCACCCCACTGTACAAAAAACATCCCCTGAGTAATAAATCAAACAGGAAAAAAACGAAAAAGAAAGCTGTGTTGAGCTTTGGAGAAGCCCAAAAATCAGGGACTCTATTTAGACGGTGAAATTATAAAAAAGATTATTTTTTGACGAAGTCGTATCTGCGTCGTTTCAAGGTGTTGTTTTTGACGTTAAGGGTTAGAGCCCAAAAATTGGTGTTGGTATTTATATGGAGCCCAAAAATCAGAGATTCTATTCACACTGCGAAATTTGTTGAGTCGTTTTGGACAATTGTCCTTATGGTTCTGGGAAACCATACAAATACTATGACCAGCGAGTTTTGAATAACAATCGGAAGACAGGAATTTGTTTAGTTACTTTATGAAATATAAATGATTAACAGATAAATAGGTTAGAAAACGTCAGTTTTTTGGGAGGATCATCCTTAGAATTCTGGGCAACATAAGAAAAATATAAACATAAGCTTGGTCATAACAATACAAAGACAGGAATTTCGTGAGTCACTTTCAGAAATATACTTTACTAATAAAGTGATGAGGGTTGAAAACATCAGTCAGTCTGAAAGATATTCGTTGTAGTACGGGGCAGATATAAAAAAGTAATCAATACCCACTTCTCAATAAAAATTAAGACTAGGATTGGTTTGAAGTTACTCTTTCTCCGATTTTTGAGCTAAACACCCTAACAATAAAAACCCCTTCTTCCTACAAAGTTACCTTTTCGTACTTTCTTCACTTCTAGTATTTTTTTTTTAAGGAGGCCTTATACTGCTGCTTCGAAATAACTAGCTGCCAAAGGTTGATGATGCCTCTACAAGGAAGCACTTACATTTCCTACTTATTTTTGAGACAAAAAAAGAAAATGAAAGCACCCGATATCGAATTGATAGTACCTTCTTTACTATGTTATTATATAAAGTACAAAACAAGATAGTCAAAATCAACCCCCTTGACACCAAGCAGATATGACTTTCTCGAAAAATGATATTTTTTATAATTTCACAGTGTAAATAGAGTCTCTGATTTTTGGGCTCTTGAAAAATACCAACACTGTTTTTTGGGCTCCAACCCTTAATGTCAAAATCAACCCACTTGACAGGACGCAGATGGGGTAAAATTTCCCAAGTGTCCCCGCCTAAGATTTTGTTGTCGCCTATCTTATTCAAACTCCGCCATATTGTAGTGCTAGTAGACCTCTTTATATTCTGTAAAGGGGGCGCACATAGTATAACGGGTTGTCAAGATACAGGGGCCCGAATTTTCGACGATTCACCCCGACTGCTAACCTTCAATTGTACAGAACTCCTGTTACAGTTATCCAATTTAACTTTTTTATGCGGGTTTTAGAAAGGTATTTTAACAAGGCTTACAACAGAGATAACCAATGAACAATAAAAAAATTATTTCACCTTGATTTTTCATTTTAAAAAACATTTTTGTGATTTTCTCCCAATGCGGAATTTTTGATATTTTTTTAGTTAGGCTAGAAAAAAAGCTTGATTTTTTCTCTTGAAAAACACCCCAGAACGAAAATGGGATGGAAAGTATTGGTTGAGTTGTAGAAGGTCATAAGAGCGCGGGTGCCCCGCGCCGACGAGCCACGGCGCTACTAGGCGTGCTGTAGTGACTCAGTGGTTCTAATAATTGATAAAAATGATTTTTCAGTTGACGTGTAACGAATATTTCATGTTATCCTTACTTTAATGTAGCTGGAGAACGATTTGCATATTTTCTTAATTAAAATTTTCAAATGGTTCCATTGTAGGAAAACGATAGTTAATAATAAAATCATTAACGATTTTGGTGGATGGTTCTGCTTATCTGTCACATTTCGAGATGGTTTTTAATAAGTCGTCTTGCTTGCTACGTTTTGGTGAGTTTTTTTGGTGTTAATCTCTTTGCCTTTAACAATTTTTGACGTGAGTCTCCTTGCCTTTCACATTTCGGGGTGCTTTTATTATGTGAGTCCCCTTGCCTCTCACGTTTTGGGATGCTTTTTTTATGTGACTCCCCTTGCCTCTCACTTTTTGGGGTGCTTTTTTATGTGAGTCCCCTTGCCTCTCACGTTTTAGGGTGCTTTTTTAATGTGAGTCCCGTTGCATCTCACGTTTTGGGGTGCTTTTTGGTGGGAGTCCCCTTGCCTCTCACTGTGTTACTTGAAAAGTGAATTTTTATTCAGCTTAACGTTCACTTTGCTCTTCTCTTCGCGATCTCTTTGCGATTTTTCTCTTCGGGAAAATGTCATACTGCGGAGATGACGAATACTTCTTCAAAATTAGAGTCGATTCTGAAGAGGGTACAAAGTAATGGTATTTTGGTGTGCCCGGCACATTCTTTGCAGAGTCGAAACGAGTTTTAAGGTTTTCAGCAGGGGCGGCATGATTTTCTTTGGAAATGAAAAATATTACCGTTTCAGGCAAGCTTTTTTTAGTCCATTGATATAGAGCGTCAGCAGTCAAAATCTGATTCTGACATGACGCCTGGAGACATGCACGTGCGGCGAGTCTTTTCAAATTGCCCCCAATTCCATCACATGGTCCTTTTCCATCTGCAGTCGCGTGAAAGTGCCATTCCGCCTGAATACCGAAGACTGCTTCATGATACAGCAGATTTGGAAAATTGTACTTATTTTTAAAATGTTGTGCTGCACCATCGGTAAAGTAAATAATTTTTTTTTTTTGAAATTTTCTTTCAGGTATTTGGTTATAACCTTCTGAAATTCGGAAACAGATATTGTGTCGTGATTTAGGTTGTCGGATAAAAGAGCTAGATTGCGATGTTTTAATTCATTACCCTCTTTGTAATAGACGACAGTTGTAAAGATTGTGACCTGATTTTTGTTACTTGTAAGCAGAAACATAATTTTTATCAATTATTAGAACCACTGAGTCACTACAGCACGCCTAGTAGCGCCGTGGCTCGTTGGCGCAGGGCACCCGCGCTCTTATGACCTTCTAAAACTTAACCAATACTTTCTATCCCATTTTCTTTTTGGGGTGTTTTTCACGAGAAAAAATGAAGCTTTCTTTCTAGCCTAACTAAAAAAATATCGAAAATGCCGCATTGGGAGAAAATCACAAAAATGTTTTTTAAAATGAAAAATCAAGGTGAAATAATTTTTTTATTGTTCATTGGTTATTTTTGTTGTAAACCTTGTTAAAATACCTTTCTAAAACACGCATAAAAAAGTTAAATTGGATAACTGTAACAGGAGTTATGTGTAATTGAAGGTTAGCAGTCGGGGGGAATCGTCGAAAATTCGGGCCCCTGTATCTTGACAACCCGTTATACTAGGTGCGCCCACTTTACAGAATATAAGGAGGTCCACTAGCACTACAATCTGGCGGAGTTTGAATAAGATAGGCGACAACAAAATTTTAGGCGGGGACACTTGGGAAATTTTACCCCAGATATGACTTTCTAAAGAAATGATCTTTTTTATAATTTCACAGTGTAAATAGAGTCTCTGATTTTTGGGCTCTTCGAAAATAACCACACCAATTTTTGGGCTTCAACCCTTCACGTTCAAAATCAACCCCCTTGACACCAAGCAGATATGACTTTGTCAAAAAATGATCTTTTTTATAATTTCACAGTGTGAATAGAGTTTCTGATTGTTGGGCTCTTCGAAAATACCAACACTGATTTTCGGGCTCCAACCCTTAACTTCAAAATCAACCGCCTTGACACCAAGCAGATATGACTCTGTCAAAAAATGATCTTTTTTAGAATTTCGTGGTGTGAATAGAGTCTCTGATTTTCGTGCTCCTTGAAAATACCAACACTGATTTTTAGGCTCCAACCCTCAACGTCAAAATCAACCACGTTGACACCAAAGAGATATGACTTTGTCAAAAAATGATCTTTCTTATAATTTCACAGTTGGAATAGAGTCTCTGATTTTTGGGCTCTTCGAGAATACCGACACCGATTTTTGGGCTTCAACCCTTCACGTTCAAAAACAAGCCCCTTCACACGACGCAGATATGACTTTGTCAAAAAATAATCTTTTTTAGAATTTCACAGTATAAATAGAGTCTCTGATTTTTGGGCTTCTCAAAAGCTCAACACAGCTTTCTTCTTCTTTTTTTCCCTGTTTGATTTTTTACTTAGGGGATGTTTTTTGTACATGGGAGTGGTTTTTGACAATTTTATTTGGTGCATTCGAGAGCCCAATAAAAGCCAAAAATTATGACGCACTTTATTTTCTTCAGATTTAGTTTTTGACAAGGGGTTCATTTTTTTGCTCATAGGGGGTGGTCTTTTGAATTTTTTTTTCGTGCATTTGAGAGCCCAAAAAAGCCCAAAATTCTGTCGTCTTTGATTTTTAATTTTTTCTAATTTTTATGTATTAATGGTGCTGGCTTGATTCAAGCCAGCACCTCAACACAAAATTTGAATTTTCTAAAAAAGTAGTGGAGCCCAAAAATCGACAATACAGCCCAAAAAAAAGCCCGAACAAATCCCAAAATACTGATACAAAAAAAATTGGGAATTTCTATTGTGGAGGTGCTAGCTTGATGGACCTGTGGAAGAAGCGCCGCCTGAGGGTCAGCATGTCTCATTCCTGGGTCAGTAAGTTAAACCTGAAGTCTACTCGAATTGCGCATTTCGAAACAAGCATTTTAACCAACCACCAGGAGCGACCGAAGACTGAAGACCGAAGATTGAAGCGGACGTGGGTACTGGGTCCGCGCCCGAAGGATTTCCACGCAAGCCACGCAAGGGGTCCCGGTCGACCAGAGCAGAAGGCGAAGGTTTGAAAAAAATTTTCCATTGCACGCGCCTAACGGACAACCGCTAGAAATTTGCACAGGTTGGCTTCGAGAATTCGCGGTCTACACTTTCAGAACGAACAAGAGAGACCATCGCTGGTTCCGGGTTCGATTCCCAGGCTGCTCAGAGGAACGACGCTTCCACCTCCCAGATCTAGATGAGAGACGGAGAATACCAGCTAAACTTTCCTACCGATGTTGCTCGGAATATCCACACGAACTGGTAGCAATAAATTATTATGGTCCGGATCAATTCGCGGTCAAGGGTCAATACGGCGGGCGATCGAATATATCCTCGAGCAAACAGAGAATGCAAACATTGTTATATTGTTGAGGATCAGAGTATCAGAGTATCGGGCAGGAGTGGAACGGGCAATAAAGAAGGAAAAAAGAGAGATCTTGGCCTCTCCTTGGTAGTTCATTTTTCTATGCTCCATAGTAGTCATAGATACTTTATGGAAGCGTAGTCACCTAGCCGGAAGGTAGGCTTTCAGGCAAGTGCAGCCGCAAATTGAACTACTGTGATAACATTACAGAAGATAATTTATTTTTTAAATGAATCCTTCCGCTTTATTGCGCCTTATTAAGTTTTATTATTATTATTATTATTATTATTCATTGTCACGAGGGAAGGGAATGCTGAGTCGTAATGTGGGTATAAGGAAATTGAAAAGGGGGTAATTTTACTGCTGATGGTTTGATGATATTAGATTAGTCTATATATCACCTGGAATATTTGTATGGATATCACTTGTCTAAAGAAGAGGTGTGGCATTGTTAACTTTCAACATGCAAATAAATAACGCATTCCTGTTATCCCAGGTGGAAAATTTTTATAGAGTTTGGATAGAATGATTCTATAGAATTTCGAAATGAATTCTAGTCCACTTTCAATTGAGTTTCTATATTAATTTTACAAAATTTCAAAAGTACCAAAAACACTAGGAATGACCTTGGTCTGATATCTAGCATTATTTGGACCACTCGTTATATTCTACAGGTCTTCCGATTTTAAAGCAATCTGAGTAGAAATTTCCCCAACTTGTCCAAGCTTTAAAACGTGGCTTCGGTAGCTTCCGGATGTTACACTAGGTCAACATCGACATAATCTTCAAGGAATTCTGGATAATTTTTACATTAAGGTAATATGTGACCACATTATTTGCGACAGGACAACCTTAGTTCACGAAGTGTAACACTAGGTGTTTAACATAAAATTCTACAGGAAGTGTCCTAGGGATTGATGTTAAGGATCACCAGAACTGACTCCAAATTTAGTCTAGATGGGTCCCGTGTATGAAGTGTCGCACCAGGTAATTGAAATCGAATTCTACAGGAAGTCTTATAAGAATTGGTAACCAGGATTACCAAAGTTGACTCAAAATTCAGTCTAGATGGTCCCTCCGCATGGGTTAATGCATCGGGTCCTTAAAATAATAATTCATAGGAAGTCTTCTAGAAATTGATATTTCTTTATTTTGCTTTACTCTCAGCTTCACTGCCACTTTTTCATAATTCACAATGGTTCCTGTCATTGACGTTTTAAATGTGATGTCTGGTTCACCATAAAATATTTTCTTGCACCTTTAATTCTTTCGCTGCTTTTCGGGAAATGGAAATTTGTTGACGGATTTTGTCACGAATTATACAGAAAAGTGCCAAATGAAAATAAATATGAAAACTGTTAATCAATCAAGTTTACACGAATTAATGTAAGTTTAAGCGAATCTTGAGGAATGTCAAATTCAGGAGGTTGGCTATTTTAAATGATTCGAAAGATCACTAGAAATGAATATTTTTGTCTGATTTATTCATAATTTGAATAATCTATTGGATATTTTAAATTACATTCCGAAAATTTAATTCAAATTAAATCTCGGTAAATATTTGTTCTCCAGGCAGAAAATAATGAAAGTATAGTAATAGTCCTAGATGGTTCGAGAACTATAGAAGTTAGAAAAAATTTAATTTTTAATAACTGTAGGGGAGACTGGGGCTAGTTCGGATACGATGCTAGTTGGGACAAAGCGAGTTTTATTACATTCTCATTCTAATGAGAAGGTATTGGTTTTATGTAAAATTTGACTTGGTCGGTTTTCATCAAATCTCCACGTTTTGAGACCCCCTGAGCTAGAAAAAAAGGTTTTTAGCAAGGTGTCTGTCTGTAGTCTGTCTGTCAGTCTGTCTGTCTGTAGGCACGATAACTTTCGAAAAAATAATCAGATTGGGTTGTGCTTTGGCACACCTTTTTAGGGCCTAAAAAGAAAGAACAAGTTCGTTAACCAACTATTTTGGATGAAAATTCAAAAAGTGAGCACATTTTGAAATTTTTTTTTCAAAATTCAAAAATTCTATGTATGGCTATTCATAGTACTCCAAAACTCGAACAATTTATCCTAATGATTTTTTCGGATAAAAAGAAAATTACCGGAGTTATAGCATTTTTAAAATTACAAAAAACAAACGTAAATGAACATGTTATGCCGAAAAACGCACGATATGGAAAAAAGTCAAGAAGAGGAAAATTTTTCTTTTTGAACACCCTACAATATTTTCTTAACAACTTTTTAAATTTTTTGAAAAATCAAAAATCCAAATTTTGATCACACAAAAAAATAATCAAAAATCAATAATTTCATTTTGCTGTCAAACTATGCAAGATACGACCAAAGATGAATGGAAAAAAATTATGCACCCAAAAATGATCTCCAAATTTGTGATTATTGACTTTTTGATATGATGCGTAGTTTTTATTTTATTCGAAAAGACAGCATTGGAAATAGTAAAATTAAATTTTTAGACGAATAACACAAGCTACGAGAAAAATGACAGAGACAAATTTGTTATAAATCGTGTTCTAATAGGATGCGTAGTTTTTATTTTATTCGTGACTTTTTCATTTCTATCATACGGTGCACAGAACCGAGCGTGGAACGCAAGGTTCAAATGATTTCCAAATCACATATCGAGCGCGAAGCGCGAGTGTCTGGATGAGAATGTGTTCCTTAAGGTCGATAGAACCTTGAGTAAATAAAGTTCCATTTCATTCTAAAATAAAAACAAATTTAACAATCACTTCACATGTAGAGGTTTTGATAATTTTATAATATTTGCAAATAAACTTTTTCTTTCCATCAAAGTCGAACACGAAGTTCAAAAATCTAGAGAAACCGAGCGTAAAGCGCGATTTAAATACGTCCGAGCGCGTAGCGCGAGGTGAATATATGATCGAGCGCGAAGCGTGAGATCCAACAGCCGCGCTCCCTAGGCGCGCTCAAACTTGCGAGCGAAGCGAGCCGCGCGCGAAGCGCGCGATGAGATTGTGTCCGCGAAGCGGGCAGATGTTTATTTATTACGTTTCACAGAAAATATTGCCGAATGTTTCTTCAAGAATGGTGAGTAAATTTTTATTTTGTTGGTTTTATCGTTAAATCGGCCTCGAATATTTTTACATTCTCATCATAATGAGAAGGTGTTGATTTTATGTGAGAAATGACTTTCGTGTATTTCATCAAATGTCGACATTTTGAGAACCCCTGAGTCAGAAAAAATAGTTTTTACGTCGGTGTCTGTCTGTATGTCGTTGTCGTCTTCTGTATACTGGATAACTTTTGAAAGACTAATCGGATTGGATTGTGCTTTTGCACACAGTTTCTGGGACTAAAAAGAGAGATCGAGTTCGTTAACCAGCTATTTCGGGCAGAAATTAAAAAAGTTAGATATTTTTCAAAATTTTTTAGACCATTTTTTTTCGAAATTTGGAAATTATATGTGCAGCCGCTTATAGTTCTAGACAACTCAAACAATTTATTCCGAATGATATTTTTCGATGAAATGAAAATTTTCAGAGTTACAGCATTTTCAAAATCCAAAACAAGAAACGAAAATCTGCCCGCTTCGCAGGCATATTCTCATCGCGCGCTTCGCGCGCGGCTCGCAGGTTTGAGCGCGCCTAGGGCGCGCGACTGTTGGATCTCGCGCTTCGCGCTCGATTATGTATACACGTCGCGCTACGCGCTCGGACGTCTTCACGTCGCCAAACGCGCTCGGACGTCTTCACGTCGCGCTTTACGCTCGGTTTCTCTAGATTTTTTAACTTCGTGTTCGACTTTGATGGAGAAAAAAGCTTATTTGCAAATATTATAAAATTATCAAAACCTCTACATGTGAAGTGATTGTTAAATTTGTTTTTATTTTAGAATGAAATGGAAATTTATTTACACAAGGTTCTATCGACCTTAAGAAACACATTCTCATCCAGACACTCGCGCTTCGCGCTCGATATGTGATTTGGAAATAATTTGAACCTTGCGTTCCACGCTCGGTTCTGTGCACCGTATGATAGAAATGAAAAAGTCACGAATAAAACAAAAACTACGCATCCTATCAGAACATGATTTATAACAAATTTGTACCTCTTCTTTGGACGAACAAATTTTGTCTCTGTCATTTTTCTCGTAGCTTGTGTTATTCGTCTGAAAATTTAATTTTACTATTTCCAATGCTGTCTTTTACGAATAAAAAAAAACTACGCATCATATCAAAAAGTAAATAATAACAAATTTTGAGATCTTTTTTGGGTGCATAATTTTGTTTCATTCATCTTTGGTCGTATCTTGCATAGTTTGACAGCAAAATGAAATTATTGATTTTTCATTATTTTTTTGTGTGATCAACATTTGGATTTTTGATTTTTCAAAAAATTCAGAAAGTTGTTACGAAAATATTGTAGGGTGTTCAAAAAGAAAAATTTTCCTCTTTTTGACTTTTTTCATATCGTGCATTTTTCGGCATAAAATGTTCATTTACGTTTGTTTTTTGTAATTTTGAAAATGCTATAACTCCGGTAATTTTTTTTTATCCGAAAAAGTCATTGAGATAAATTGTTTGAGTTTTGGAGTACTATGGATAACCGTACATAGAATTTTTGAATTTTGAAAAAAATGGTCTCAAAAATATTCAAAATGCGCTCACTTTTTGAATTTTGATCAAAATTAGCTGGTTAACGAACTTGTTCTTTCTTTTTAGGCCCTAAAGAAGTGTGCCAAAGCACAACCCAATCTGATTATTTTTTCGAAAGTTATCGTGCCTACAGACAGACAGACAGACTACAGACAGACAGACACCTTGGTAAAAACCTTTTTTTCCTAGCTCAGGGGGTCACAAAACGTGGAGATTTGATGAAAACCGACCAATTCAAATTTTAAATAAAACCAATACCTTCTCATTAGAATGAGAATGTAAAAATTAACATCTTCAGCCAAACAATGCTCGGTACGAAAAAAAGTCAGGACAAGAAAAATGTTCTCTTTTGCACGCCCTACAAGACTGTCATAAAGACTTTTTGAATTTCCTTGAAAAATCGAAAATTTACATTTTTATTGCACAAAAAATAATGAAATATCCAAAAATTCAATTTTACGATCAAACTATGCAAGATGCGACAAATGATGATTGGACAAAATTTATGCACCCAAAAAAGATCTAAAAATTTTTTCTTGGTCAAATTTTTATAGGATGTGTAGTTTTTGTTTTATTCGTGAAAAATAACATTAACAGTGAAAAAATCTGCCCGATAAGTGGGCACATTCTCATCAAAACTTTGCTTGTTTAATTTCTTCTTCATCTCGTGTGTGTCTTATCACAATATTTCATTGTTTTTATGTTCTCAATACTATTTCTAACGATTAAAACAATAAAATAACTATCATTAATGCTCACGGTACTCAAAATTTGTATTTTTACATTATCATCCAGAGAAGGTATTAGATTTGTGCAAGATTTGACACCCCCCTTTCCCCGGTTTTTGTCAAATGTCCATTTTTTAATAATCATTAAAAAATTTATCATATATATGTTCCAAAAACGACTTAGATACTTTTTTTCTCCCCTTTTCAGATAGTTGGAACGAATTTACTCATTTTTATCTGTAGAGCATAGAACATAACATATAGTCGTTACGAAGCGCGACGACTATATCCCCGCGGTACTATGAAAAACGTTCACTGCGCATTTATAGTTTTCAGCGACTGTCTAGGAAATTTCTGTAAACCCAGATTCTCAATTCATCGATTAAACATTTCCTAAATTATCTTTTACAAAGCATATACAAAATCATTTACCATCCTATCAAATCTGATAGACTTTACGCTATAATTTATTAACTATTTGCTTGAATCCCTTTTATTTGACATTATTTGCCCGCGAGACTTAAACTAAGAGCGTGCTAATCCGTAATTTATTTCAAAATTTTTGATTTTTCGGAAGAACAAATGTAGGAAATTCAGAGGATTTTTTTAGTTTGTTATAGGAGAGTTACAATGCATCATAAATTACAATACTTCTATAGACTTTTGTCCATGTTTCCCTATTGATGCATAATAATAATCTTGACAAGTCATAATTTCTTTAACTACAACACTTTTTAGCTTTTACTTCAAAACGAATATATGAAAACCCACCTTGCTTTTAAGATTTGCTTATTTAATCAGTTTTTTCTCTAATGTAATTTCAACCAATGAAAGCCTTGAATTTCTTTTGTATGATAATAGTTCCTGAAAAAAGAACGAAAACTTTGCGAAAAGTTGGAAAAAGATGCAGATTTTTCGATTAAAGAGAATTTTAAATATTGAGGGGGAAAAAGGCAAACATCCAAAAATGAAACGAGCTGTAACCTGTGAACCTTACCTGTGTTTTATGTATGTGGCAGTCCGCGAAGAAAGAAACTCAACGCTCGGTTGCTTCATTTTACAATAGGAGGGCCTTATTCTGCTGTTTGATAACAATTCGAGTTTTTTAGATATACTTAGGAGTAATATTGTTCATTATACAAATTATCTCCCAGCATACCCTTACAAAAATTATTGCATACACTATTTTAATAATCGTTTAGTTATTTATAATGTTACATTTTTTATAATTTAATGAGCATCCCAGAATGATATTGTAGAACAAATTAAAGTTAGATGTCACAGAATTGTATTGCATACATCATCCCAAGTTTCTTCTTGTGTTAATACTTTTTGACTTCAGATTTAGATTATCTTATATATTATATATATCTACATAGTAGCCACCCATCTCAAAGTCATGAGACGTGGCCATAGGTATGATTTACCGCGATTCCACTGGGAGCCCGTGTATTTTCATGAATGGCAGTTGCATCCAGTGAGACCCTGCGTTGGTTGTTTAACCTGTTTCCTTAATTATATATATTACATGCTATAAAATGTGAGTTTGATTTCATAAAATAAAAACCTCCTCTTAACTGAAAGGAAATACTTGTATCTGAAAATTATGTAAACAGATCGGCGGGTCAATCGTTCTGGATCTAACTGTAATTGTAATCTTGGCCTTGCTCTATTGCACATTTTTGCAGTAAATGAAATTTACTACGGTGATTATTAGGCTAATACCGAAACATAAAAGTAAATACCGTGAATACCGTAAGAGCAAATCCAACCAAATGCCGCGAAACGTCTTCAGCTATACTGTTACAGAGGCGTACAAATTTCGTAATTAAACTGATTCGGAGGAAAGTACCGTTCGCGAGGAACTATTTCTTTTTAAGATATAGTCATAAAGTTATGCACCAACTATAACATTACGTAATACTTTTTACCCTTCTGGTGACCTATGCACGAGTAGCGCATGGGAAAGCTTCGGACGTAACTATATTTTATATTAGTTTTATTTCAGGCTCTTCTTCCTCTTCCACTTTACTTTTGCCCGACGCAAATCTTGTGATGCAATAAACTGAATGTAGCACTTTCAAAGTAAAATTGTGAAAATTACTTGACATCTCAGTTGGAGAGGGGATTTAATCAGGTGAAAAATGATAATTATCGTGAATCTCCACTAAAATGAGTAACGATAAGAAGGATGCTTATGATATATCCGTGGGATATCGATTAAAACTCACGATATAGCCCTTGCAGGAAAAACAACTTGAGGCATAATGCAGTACGGTTGGGCATAAAAATATAAAACCATTGTTTGCGTTACATGAACTTTGGGAAGGATTCTACATTTAGCTCACCCACTTGGACAGTTATCTCTCTGCAGATTGGCATCTCTGTACTACCACTGGGACCAAGAACATTCAAAATCATCCAGATAACTGTGTTCCCTGCTCAGTGCTGACGTTCCATCAAGTCACATTCCATCTTACGTGACGTTTTATTGTTATAAACAAATAAACATTAGTAGAATTTTTCACTGAACAACTCTCCAAAGAATTAAGTTGTAAATATTTCTTCAAATCCGTTGGAAAGTTTATGAATTTTAGCGTAGATTAATCCTTAGCTGAAATGAGCTAGTTTAGAGTTCAAGTTCAAGCGATAGCGCGTCAAGCGTCCAAGCAAGAGGCATGGGGTTCGATTCCTGTGCCAGTACCGATGGAAATTTTTTCAAGTACTTCTGCAGGGGCTTTGGTGGTTCGAAACCCAACTTAAACTATCGGCCCCTTCAAAAGAAGCTAATTACCTTCCAAGGAAGAGGCTCCATATCGAGGACTTTCAGAAGACTCGAAACAAAATCGTTATCAATCCTTTGTAACATTCTTTTTCTTGAATAGTTATTATTATTATACCATTGAGCCATTTCCCTTTCGGGGTAGGCGTGACTTGCTCGGCTGAAAAATAGTAGTGTGTAGGTGGGTATATGGGTATAAGGTAGATAGGTATATAAGTGTAAGGTATAGATATTTTCGATGGATCTATAATTCTCGTGTTATTTATTTAACCGTCCGGCGTGCGCGCCTTTTGGAGTCACAGGAGTGGGTGCGCGCCGCTCTCCGTGCGGCTGATCGAAAAATCGATTTATTCAGACAAAAGGCGCGTTTTGTTCATCTGTGAAGGGATTATTTCGAAGAAAAATATTATTCTAAATAAATCGCAATTCATTTGGAAACAGTGGAACCGCAATAAACATTTAACATAAACGCGCACCTCACTACGTGCGGTGGAGGTAGGCACGGGACCGGGCGCGCTCTTCACTCAGTGCGGCGGGTTTTGACTGCTGACGTTGAGAGACGGAATGCGACTGAAGGACATTTTTTTGGCGAGTCCTCTGCATTTTAATCGATCGAAAATAGCGTGAACTAGGATTACATCTTGCCTTCAAGGCATTTACCCCTTTTATTCCCACCGAAATTCAAACAATTCTGATCGTGCCGCACGCAGTGTCGCCACGCGCCCGCCAGAAGTTTGAATGACACGTTCGTTCCGCAACACTGCTCCAACCTAGGTTGCTGATCAATCTCTCTAGCAATCCATTAAAATCGACCGTATATGTGAATTGACACGAGTTTCGGGTCACATTTGATCCGATTTGACCCACGTCCGTACGAATAATTTTGTATTTTATTGTTGATTTTATTTCGTTTGGTTAATATATTTAATAATGTCAACTTTCAAACTATCACATTTCAATTATTTTATATGAAAATCGACCGAATAAGTGAATTGACATGATTTCCCGCGCACGTCTGGTCCGATTAGACCCACGCCCACACGGTTAATTTTAGATTTTATTGTTGATGTTATTTCGTTTGGTTAATATATTTAATAATATTAACTCTAAAACTGTCACATTTTATTAACCCATTAAGGCCCATGCCAAACCTGGGCAAGATAGCGCCAAACTAACTATGCCAATCGTAGCTAAATCAGAAAAAAAATACCCGTGTTTTTTCTTTTGCCATTTGCAATTGTTTATAAGAAATTGTTTAAACAAATTATCAAAAAATTATTATTTCCAAGAAACTGATAGCGTCAATCGATTCTACCGGAAAAAA
>CAKNXH010061456.1:108767-127784 GCA_932178445.1 Andricus quercusramuli
GTGACCATGCCAAATCCCAAGCAAAATCTACAAGCGATAGCGCTAAACTAACTATGCAATGTTCGTTTCAAAAAGGCCGTCAGTCCGCACTAGTTACGAAATGTACTATTTGCAGACTCAGTCACCCAACAATTAGCCTATGTTAGTCAAATTTCTAAATGTACACTTTTTGAAAATTCAATGCTTTCTGTCCTATTTTCATAAACAAATTGACGTCTCACAAAAAAACGTTATATACATTTCTTTCATGTTTTTTTCCGGTAAAATCGATTGCCGCTATCAGTTTTCTGAAAATAATAACTTTTTGATAATTTGTTTAAATAATTTCTTATAAACAATTGCAAATGGCAAAAGAAAAAACACGGGTATTTTTTTTCGATTTAGCTACGATTGGCATAGTTAGTTTGGCGCTATCTTGCCCAGGTTTGGCATGGGCCTTAATGGGTTAATTTCATATAAAAACCGACCGTATAGGTGAATCGACACGATGTCAGGGGCACATCTTGTCGGATTTGACATATTTTTGATGGAACAGTAATTTGGAACTTCCTGTGTACATCTCGTGGATAATGTGTATCGAAATTGAAAGGGGAAAAAACAGTGGAATTATTTTTTAGGAGAAATTAACATTTTTTTTTAAATTTTTTGCTCCGATTTTTTTTAGAGTAAAATTCGAAAAACCGAAAGTGCTTATGTGTTTTATAAACATTATTCTACAGTAATATGCAAAAAAATATGAAAAATTGTAAATTAAAAATTCGTAAAAATTAGTGAAACTGTCACTCTTAGACGTCGCCTTGATTTTGCTAATCCTGCCCAGTATGAAAATGATGTTTCTAAGGCGAGATGTCTATTCACATCGTCTTCAGGTGCATTGCAGCAAGGTGTTGATGCGCTTAGCCTTAAACATAATATTAAATTTAATATACCCATGTGTATTAAAATTAATATATCAATCATATGAAATCGCCATTAAGAGCGTGTATTTTAAATTCCATATACATTCATGTTAATCACTTACAAGAAAAATCAGATAATTCCATTTTACACAAATTCAAAATAAGCTCAACATGAATTTTCGACTCTAAATAATAAAACATGATACCTTCTTCCAGTTAATCAAAAATATAACTGGATTTTAAGTCGAAAAGATCAATTAAGCAAACAAATAACAGAACTAACCTACAATCAACTGTACTAGCATTAAACTTCTACTATTTAGACTGGATTTTGGAAAAAGTTCCACCCGTACGTCGCACTTTCATTATAAATAAAAATTCAGTCGACGAATTCTAGATTATTAATTCAATTGCGAATATTTGACAAGATTTAAAGAAATCACGGTGAGCTTCGATTGAGTTTAATTGAAAGGCTCCATAACTGAATATATTCCAATTGGATGTTGTAAAGAGACATTTTCTGAACTCAAAACACTCAAAATTAAAATATAAGGTTGGGCCGTTTTTTATATAAGTCATTTTTTCGTCTTTTTAGTTATTATTTTCAATTATATTGAATACATGTTGAATTTTAGATTATTTATGAAACTCGAAATGAATCTTTAAGTACGTGAATAGAGAAATATGTCAAATAAATTTAAATAATAAAGAAAATACTTAAATCTATAATAAATAAACATTTGAGTTATCATGTCATATACATTTTTTATTCGATAAACGAAATTTACAGTCTTTTGAGAGGATTGATGGTTTTGGTATTAGTCAACAAATATAATTTATAATTATTAACTTTCTATTTATCTTGAATCTATTAATTATTTCACACTTCTTATTTTCATAAGAGTAATTACGTTTCAATATGAATTCATAAAATAAACTATATAACATATAAATAAACAATAAAATTATAACAATTTTTTCTTAGATAACACCGGCACACAAAAAAAACACTTTTCTGTTCTACAGATGCGGCATATATATTCCCATGTATTCTGCCCCGCTGAGCACGAATCCGTGGTCCGTTTGACCCCAGCACATCTGGGCCAAGGGCATTTGAAGGTCAAACGGACAAAAAAGTCATTTGAATGAAGATAACTACCATAATTTATGTTTTTTGGGTCGCTGAATCCGAATCCGGGGTCCATTTGGACTCAGCGAGTCAAGGTCAAGGTCATTTCAAGGTCAATTTCGTTCATTCCACTAAAAACAAATTTCTGACTGCAAATTCTGAAAGAACGGAAGATTTTATGTCCAGATATGTATGTTATTATTTTTTTGTGACGACCTGTTGAGGTCATTTTATTTAAATATATAGATGATTCATATGGGTAAATGGTAAATGGGCTACATGGGACTAGACTACCATACTAATATATTGTGGGGGTCGCTAAGTCTGAATCCGAGGCCCGCTTGACCCCACAGTGCCAAGGTGAAGGTCATATCAAGGTCATATCAAAGTTAGATCGAAAGAAAAATGTGTTACCGATCCAAAATTTGACTTCTACATGTGGGTAAACTTTCCGCGGCGTCTCGATATTTTTCTGCTTTCACCCACGCTTGTAAGGAACTTTTGACAGCTCTAACGATTTGGCAAGTGAGCTTTTATGAAGCCGCCCTTATCCGATTTGCCTGTTACACCAACGATCAGCTAACTTCACTTGAGCGAGCAAAGCTAGTGGCTTCAAATTTTAAAGACGGTGGTGACAACTTTCATGAGAACAAAAGACAGTTTCTGTACGAAGTTACCTGCAACACCATTTACCCGAAGTGTTTTCTGTGCTCCACGTGGTGACGGTGGAAAACGGATTTTTTTCTTGCTTTTCATTTTTCGGCTAAGCCCTGTGGTGAAGGCATTGTGCCGTCATGGCTGGCACGAGAGAAAGTACGATGCAGGGTATTGGACGCCCAGTATCGGCGATTGGTCGGGGTGAGGAAACGGGCCCGCAATCGTCGTCATCCGGCTACCGCCACCCTTTATTGGTTGGCGATTCAACTGATAAAGAATATAAAGCTACAACAAGTAATCATGTTTTTACCAGCCATGACTGCAACAGCGATAAAAATGTTTTTTGCTACGTTTGTGGAAAGTATGAAGTCATCACTTGCCGTAGGTCAATGAATGAGCAATGTAGAGACATATATCGTCAATGTTATGAAAGAGAAATTTCCCTTCAAAATGAAACATTTGCTCCAGATAGCATTTGCAGTGCTTGTTACACTATGCTTTTACGTTGGAATAAAGTGAAAAATAATAAAATGTTAAAATACTCCTCACCGGTAATATGGTCAATACCTCAATCAGAAAAAGACTGTTATTTTTGCAACACAAAAGTTAAAGGATTCAACGTTAAAAACAAATCAAGAATATCTTATGCAATAGTGTCTTCTGTCATAACTGCAAAGTCTAATCAAGAGTCTGCTATCGAAAATATGGATACGAGCTCAATGATAAATGAAGCTTCGACAAATAAAGAGACAGATAGAGAGGTTATGTTAGACGGTGAAGAAGAATCTGATGATTGCTCATACGAAGACCATGAAAATGAAGAATATGTGCCAAAATTGCGGAGAAAGCAAAAAAATGAATCTATAAGACTATTCAACCAAGATAGTTTAAACGATTTCATCAGGAGCATGGGTCTTCCTAAAGATGCTTCTGAATATATGGCAGCTGAGTTAAAGAGCCGTGGAATGGTAGAACAGGGGACGGAGTCATCTTTCTACACGAATCGAGGAAAGAAGTTCCGTCAGTACTTCAATAAAGATGAAGAAGGTATGTTGGTATATTGCAGAGACGTTAACGGTTTGATGAATGAACAAAAAAAGGATGTTTACGTTCCAGAAGAATGGAGATTGTTTATAGACTCGTCAAAACAAAGTCTTAAGGCAGTGCTGCTTAACAATGGAAATGAGTACGCAAGTCTACCAATAGCGCATTCAACAAAATTAACAGAAAGTTACGAAAACGTCCAATATGTATTGGAGAAAATTGAATATGACAAACATAAGTGGCAAGTTTGTGGTGATTTAAAAATCATAACCATTCTCCTTGGTCAACAATCAGGATATAAAAAGTATCCCTGCTTTTTGTGTTTGTGGGATAGCAGGGATTGCACGAATCATTACGAGAAGAAGGTTTGGCCAATAAGAGAACAACTTGAACCTGGAAATCATAATGTACTTCAACAACCTTTAATTGATCCATCAAAAGTATTGCTCCGGCCTCTGCACATTAAACTTGGACTTATGAAACAATTCGTCAAAGTTTTGAATAAAGAAGGAACATGTTTTCAGTACTTGACAAATGAATTTCCTCGATTAAGTGATGCTAAATTGAAAGAAGGAGTATTTGATGGACCTCAGATCCGTAAAATGTTTCACGACGAAAATTTCATCAAGACAATGACAGGCTTAGAAAAAGCTGCTTGGCTCAGTTTTCGAGATGTTGCTCAAAACTTCTTAGGAAATTACAGAAGTAATGACTAAAAAGAAATCGTAGCAAATATAGTGAGGAACTATCGACGCTTGGGATGTTTGATGAATCTCAAACTTCATTTCATGGACTCTCATATTAGCTATTTCCCTGAGAACTTAGGCGATTACAGCGAAGAGCAAGGGGAGCGTTTCCATCAAGATCTAAAAGACGCTGAACTTCGATGGCAAGGAAAATGGAACGTGAATATGTTGGCTGACTACTGCTGGCTGCTAAAGAGAGATCAAGTACCTGGCGATGAAGATGGTGATAGTTCGAAGAGAACTAGAAATCCACTGCATAGATCCTTTGACAATAAAAGAGAACGTTATAGGCGAAAGAAAGAATAAACGCTATTTCAAAATGCCATACCGTAACTCTCGTTTAGTCCTGATTCGTTGGGTTAAAGGAGATTCAGATTCGAATTCAGCTACCCTTAAAACATGTAAAAGTCAAATTTTGGAACAGTGACACATTTTTCTTCAGATCTAACTTTGATATGACCTTGATCTGACCTTGACCTTGGCGCCCTGGGGTCAAATGGGCCTCGGATTCAGAATTAGCGACCCCCACAACATATTAGTATGGTAGTCTAGTCCAATGTAGCCCATTTACCATTTACCCATATAAATCATCTACATATTTAACTGAAATGACCTTAACATGACCTTAGAAGTCGCCATAAAAATATAAAAACATACATATCTGGACGTAAAATCTTCCGTTCTTTCATAATCTGCAGTCAGAAATTTGTTTTCAGAGAAATTAACGAAATTGACCTTGAAATGACCTTGACTTCGACTCGCTGAGTTCAAATGGACCCCGGATTCGGATTCAGCGACCCAAAAAACATTAATTATAGTAGTTATCTTCACACAAAATACTTTTCTGTCCATTTGACCTTCAAATGCCCTTGACCCAGATGTGCTGGGGTCAAACGGACCACGGATTCGTGCTCAGCGGGTCAAAATACGTGGGAATATGTGTGTCGCATCTGTAGAACGGAAAAGTGTTTTTTTTTTTGTGCCGGTGTAATGATTTACATTTGCAGTTATTTGCGTAACTTGAAAGTTTTCGAATACAATAAGCAAATTCTAGGATATAGAATTTAATCAAAGAATGTTTCAATGTTCATATATAATCAAAGAAAATTTTTCTTATATTGAGAGGTATGAATATTCTTTGAATTGCACTGAAATTAAATATGACGCGAGTTATATTCACAAATTGCTCGCAACAGTCGATTTCCATAATTTGGATTTTTGACATCAACTTTGTACTTGTTCCAAACCAGGGCAAAATCGGAATGAGCTGATTCTACTGCTTGTTCTCCATAAAAGCCTAATCCTCGATTCGTTTTTGTACAAAATTGTTCAACGTGAAAAAAAACAATATGTACTTTTGGAGTGACTGAGATGTTTAAATCTAAATAACTAGTTTTAAATTCTCTGATATATTTCACATAGTTAGAGTCCAAGTTTGATGACGTAAAACAAGCTTTGACAACTTTGTTAAAATTATGTTTTCAGCTTCAATTTAGACCATAACTGATTAACATTTTCGTAGTTTTCTTGAGTTGAAGGTGCCAAAGCAAGAATAAATAATTTTTTGATACTTGTATCTTTGAATTTTTTTGCTAAAATTCCATCTTTATAGCTTTGCCGCGTATATTTTTGTTCACATACGCTTGCATCAATATCAGGTAATACTTGAATCGAAAGACAAATTTTTTAGAAGCCTCCTCCCCCATCGATTCCAATTTTCAAGTGAGTTTCTGTGGTTTTCCTTATTTCTTGTACATGTTTCATTAGCTTGTTTAAGTCTTTACAATAAACAACGGTTTGTGATAAATTCGATGCATTATTAGCTAAATTTGTTGTGAAGTTGAGTGTCTCAACGTTGAAATGTTCATCTAAACAGTGATTATTATTTCAAAGTTTACGTTTTAGGTTTAGTTCAATTATCTTGAGATTTTTCGTTGCAGAACGAAGAGACGCCGCTATGCTGCAAGTAGCATTCAAACTCAAATTATTAATTTTTTGTATTTTTTGAAAATCCGCGATACTAAACAGAGTTTTCTCAGTTTGTTTTTTGCTACTTTCGCCAATAACAATGTTCAGGTTTTTTCCTCTTTGTTGTTTTAAGGATAATGATTTTGAATGCTCCTTTGAATCAGCATTCTTATTACTCATAGCTTTTAATAGCATAGAGGTTAATTGTTCTTTTTGCGCAGGTGTGAATGAATTTTGTATGCAATTATTAACATTTTTTACTTCATTAGAATTTGAACATACGTGGTTCTTTCCTTGTCCAATCATCGAAAAACATTTTGAACAACGTTTCTCAGGCTTTGATACAACTTTATTATTGACATTTTCATTGTTTTTTGAGTTTGAAAAAACATTTCGGCGTAACGGCTTTTCGTTCCCATTCATTCTTGCCATTATACAGAAATCGCATTCACACCTATCTGCTACTTTGGATCGTGTATTTATTGGTATATGATATTGAGAAAAATCGAACTGTTGAATTGTATCACTGGTAATGTTAGATTTGTACAAATAACTTTTACACGTATTGCATGTAACAAGTGGTAGACAACTATTCGTTGCATCGTAACTGTCGAATAAAAGTTCTATTTTTCCTTGTAAAGCACTTGTTATTTTGTTCATAGGTCCACCTTTCTTTAAGCACAGTAAACAGATAACATATTGATTTTCTTCATGAGTACGCGCGTGATCTTTTCCGATTTTTGAAAGAGACATAACTACTCGTAATTTTTAAGCTCACTTTGAGAATTGACCAACGGTCAGAAGAACTCTTCTGCTTTAAATAGGTTCAGGCGGTCGATAAAGCAGAGTGCGTCTGTTTTATCGATTGAATAAACCGACCTCGCAGCGATTTGAATACAATAAATTATAAATATAAAGCAAAAAATAGCAAAGGGGAGGAAAAAGATCAGGGCCGTAGGTAGACTTTATAACTTGGTGACGAACTTCGGGTCCCGCTTCGCTTGTTCAGTGCCTAGCTATGAGCCTGAACTTGAGCTCAGCTGGGCTAATGGTAAGAGGGGCGCGCAACAAAATCGGACGCAACAGAATCGGCACTCCACTGTACATTGGCAATTAGTTTTTAAAACTTGGAATCTTGTGACTTATCGAATTTAAATAATTACTTGAGTAAAAATTAAAAAATATTGTCGTTAGCATGAATTTGGCTTAACTGAAATTAAATCAAAAGTTATTGGGTGGGAATCATTCCTTGAAAATTCCTAATGAGGTGACCAAACTTACAGAAAGTTAATAAAAAGTACTCCTTTTTTTCCTTTCTTTCGAAAACCAAGATTTTCCCATATAAACCCCCATGTTGATTTTCAACAGCTAAGGGCATAATAAAAAAAATGACGCCTTATTAACCACGATTTGAAAACATTCAATTCTAAGTTAATCATTAATGTAGAAGTGGAATACGTTTGAATTGTGTATAATTGTGTAATATATAATACTGACATCTGGAAAGTTGCTGACGAAAAGGAAATTGCAACAACGTTGCCAGGTCTAGTCATGGACCAAGTCACAACTCTGACCTATACTCTGCGAGGAGCCACACAGAAGCAGACCCCATTTTTCTTCAAGTCTTCGTCGTTGGGGGCGGCTTAGCAATGGACACCCGTCACCCTTTTTCTTATACTACTATTCCCTCACGAGACTTTAGCATTGCTCATTCAGGTCCAAATTATGCGGACTCAATTAACAGGAAAATATACAATTTTACCGATTTTTTATTTGTCCGAGGTTTATCAATGTACTGAACTCTTCCTTTTAAGTCTTGATTCGTGTCGATATCTCCATTCAATCCGGAGATAATTCTTTCTTGCATTAACAATCCTGGCGACCACAATTTTCAATATTTTTCAATTTTCAAAGTTGGGCTCCATTCATAAATAGATAAGTAATCCAGATGAATGTTTTCCATTTTCCCGGACATTTTTGCGACTTTTAGAGCTTGTTGTTCTTACAAGCTTTTTTGTTGTTGTTAGCTTTTTTGTTGTTCTTACAACAACAAGATTTTGCCGAGATACGAGAAACGTCGTTGAACAGGTAGAAAGATTTCGAATCAGATTTGCTAAATGCGAACTCTGTGCGATTTTCTTCACTGAGGCAGAGCTACTTTTTCCCAAGTGTCAAGACTTACTGTCCCGATATTAGTTTGATTTAGTTACAGATTATAAATTGAGCCGCCCCTGCATCTTCTACCAGACAAACACCACGATATAGAGACGAACGAGCTATGTTCAAATCACGGTTCAAATCGACCAATCCCACGGCCGCGCCGAGCAAGCAGCCAATCAGCGCCGCGCCATCGAAACTGGCCCAAAGGAGATGAGACGACTCGCTCGATGTCCGGCAAGCCGGGTGGGTCCTCTTTCGCACGACAGCCACGTGCCAAGAGACAGTCGCGACTTGCTATCTCTGCTTGATTCTTGTTATCGCGAAGTACCGCCCAAATTCAAATTAGTTAAACTTTGTTTAACTCACTTGTTGAGGTAAGGTCCGCTACAATATGTCTTCGAAGCTACGGATCCTCGCGGGTCCTTAGGCTCAGACGCTTGAAGTTAGTTTTTGGAGAAGTACTTTGAACGTCGTGAACTCCTCGAGTCTTCAATGTCTACGGTTTTATTTATTTTAATTTTTGATTATCGTATGTGAAAAAATCGGTAATAATTACCACCTTTATGTTTTGCTCTCGCTAGACATTTTGTTAATGATTAATACTCGGTAGTTTTGTCGCTTCATTTTACCTTGTTAGCGTTTCTTTTATCTGCCATGATGGCCTCGTATTCTAATTTAAAAATTTAGTATATAATAATGCTTTCGGGTGATGTATTGACTCAAAATGAATCGCCGATCCCATAAAATGTTTTCCTTCAGGACGCCATGTTGGCCTCGTTTAATTGTTGACATTGTGAAATACCCCACTGCCAGAAGAACAGTCCAATCACAGCAAAAGAACTGTGCTGAGATAAGTTTAAACTTTGCACAATGCACAGAACTTTTTTCTATGAAGAGGAAATTCAAACTTAAACGATTTAGATGAGTTTAGATTTGGATGTTCTCTAATGATTCATGAAATCAAGAACTGTCCCTTTTAAAACATACGGGATAGTGAAGCTTCGAGTGCAAAAATGATGTAAGTAGGTATATATCCATGGCTGTAACACACACACAAATATGTACCTGTGTGCAGGCAGAAATGTCATTTAGTGCCAAAATACTATTGTGTGATGCAAGCAAGGGCGACAGCCTGCTACCAGTGGAACACTGTAGTGAAAATTATTATATCAATTAAAAATCGGCGGGTTACAGAAATGTGAAAATTCTTCGGAAAATTCCAGCCCCTGTATTTGGGTTTATTCACACGTACAGTCTCATCTGAATGTATTCGATAGCTTGTTAGCGTCTATACGCGTGATATTATTGTTTGAATTAATTATTGCATAGTTAAATACAATCAAACACTGCAAGTCCATTAAAACACTAGAGTATATTCTTGCAAAAACAAATAATACATTATTCTAATACAAATCATTATAAGGTCTCTTTTCACAATTTCAAGTGTACTTAAGTTCAAATAGACAAGTTAGCCGCTCGAGAGTTTGTCGGAAACTGACCGCAAAGCCCCATCTGACCTGGGTCTAGAGTCACTGCCACCTATCATCCAAATTCCTCAATTCGCTACGCGACATGCCGCCCGCCTTGAACGAATCTCGTTCAATTAGAATTATCGTCAATTTCGATAGGAAGAGGTGGCACCGCTTTTACTCCTCTCTTACAGAGTCCTTTTTCAGTCTTGATAGTTACTACGCGTACAATTCCATCATCGCCGCAATGAGTCTCCAGAACTCTACCTAAAGCCTAACACCAAGGTGGTTGGTGTTCGTCCTTTAAAACTACTAAAGATCCTAATTTAATTAAATCCGGTTGGCCTGTATGCCATTTACTTCTCACATTCAGTTCAGTCAAATATTCACAGTGACAACGTTTTCACAGATCCTGTCTAAGCTTTTGCAAATGCTGCCACGATAATAATCTATTCAACTTAATTTTTGAAAAATCAGGTGCAGGAACGCTAATGAATGGTTGGCCTATTAAGAAATGCCCTGGAGTTAAAACTTAAAGATCGTTCGGATCTGATGACACAGGAGTCAGTGGCCTAGAATTTAAAATCGCTTCGATCTCGCTCAAATAGGTGTACAATTCTTCATAAGTAAACAAAGTATCATGCAGAGTTCGCTTCATGTGATGTTTCACGGAACTTCATAGCTGCCTCCCAGATTACCCCAAAATGAGGAGTTCTTGGTGATGAAAAATGCCATTCTATGCCTTCATTACTCAGGAATTTTGTTGTTTTTTCATTAAGTTCTTTCGATGGAAGGAGGCTGTGAAGTTCCTTCATTCTCATTGTTTGCAACTACAAAATTCGTGCTGTTGTCTACCAATTATGCATGAAATAGTTTTTCATGGTATTCCCTAATCACGAGATCTGTAATCGGATGACATTTTGGCAATATTATCGGATGTTTCTTATCAAACGCTACACCGGCATTTTTGATTCTGCCCCCTACGCGCAGAAGCCCTCCTTCCAAAGTGGGACATAATTTTTTTATTTTTCACCTAGATGTTATGTCTTCATTCTTCGACAGCCTTTTAATCTCCTCGTCGAATTCTTCTCGCTGGACCCGAGAGATGACTGTTTCCCAGGCTTGACGCAAATCCTCTGCCGATAGGAGGCCGGACTTCTTGACAGGATTACGCAAATTGTTCAATATTCGAAGACAATAAGCTACGAATCTTATCAGTTTAGTCAACGATGAATATCGTTCCCAGAGATCAGATCGCTCTCTCGTTTTGGCTACTAAAACTACTACTGGGTTGGTAAGGAATTGTTTAGGAAGTTGCCCCCTGGAAATGAAATCAGCTGGGTCCTCCTTAGTTGGAACATGAAACCAGTCTTCCACTCTTTTTAACTCCTGAATTGTTTAAACTCTATTTGCTTCGAATACCTCTCGATGATGAGAAAAGCATCTAATCCATCCTAGCACGACCGTTGAATCTGTCTAGAATCGTGTTGCAACAATTTTCAATTGTATTGCTTTTATTACTGTTTTGTAAAGTTTAGCAAACAAAACTGCGCCGCATAACTCGTGCCTCGGAAAAGTTACAAACTTAATTGGAGCTACTCTTGACTTCGCGCATACCAGAATAAATCGGCATTCTCCATTTGTTATCACTCTCAGATATAAGCACGCCCCATATGCTATCGTGCTGGCATCTGAAAATCCATGTGATTGAATATTTGTTGCACCTGGAGTTTTTACTAATCTGTCTATGCTCCAGTCCCTGAGCAACGCTAGACGTGACTGATGTCCATTTTAGCGAGAATAACTAAGGGTGCTAAAAGACCTAACGGATCGTAAAGTTGAGCCACCTGGGATAGAATGGTGCGTTTCGAAACAGTCTGGCATTCGATGCTATTCACTTCGTAAGATAAAATATCTCCCTTCGAGTTCCAGCATACTCCTAACTTTTGAGTCGTTTTTTCGGGGTTTCAATTTCACCTTCGCATCCTTGCTTGAATCCTTTTAGTCTTCCTCAACTCCCGGATTATTTGATATCCATTCATGAAGATTGAGTCCGCCCTTTTTCGTCAATTCGATTACTTCGTTTCTCAAACTTATCGCTTTCTCTGGGCTATCAGCGCCTGTTAGAAGGTATTTGTATTTTTGTATTTATTCAAGAAAAGTCCCTAGGGCTAAATAGCCCTCTAAGGAACAGGATAATACAGGGTCATTACAAATTTGTGCAAGCACTGATCGGCAGAATACTTGATTAATGTTATAATCTAATCTATAAACTAAATTAAATAAATTAATAGAGTCGACCACTAAATACGTATTAAATTAGGTTTGAGATTAATGCGTAGTGATTAACATTAAGTGGCTAAATGGTAGATCTTGTGCATGTTGAGGTTGAAATAAAGAAAGAAAAACCGTGTGTGAAAGAAATAATTTGCAAAAGTTAATGAAAACAAAAGAAAATTCGATGATGGAAGGTTCAAAAACTAATTATGAGAATTTACCAGTGAGTAATTTCAAGAGTTGGGTTAGGAGTATCGTACAAATATTTGAAAAAGAGATTCTTGAAATGATACAGGGAAGGTGCATTTCTAATATCGTATGGTATTTTATTTCATAGTCGGGCACCCCTTACTATAAATGATCTTTGAAGCTGACACGTTCTGTGAAAAGGAATCTTAAGGATTTTATGTCTTTTACGAAACTTAGACTGTGCTGGAAGGTCTCTGTCTACAAATTGGAATAGGTTGAATAGATACTCGGGAGCTTTGTTCTGAAAAAGAGTATAGAGCAAATTACCCATAAAGAATTGTCTTCTCTTGGCAACATTAAGCAGACCAGCCTTGAGTCTGTATGTAGTTATGTGTTCGTATTTAGGCAAATTGTAGATAAAACGGACACAGGCATTCAACGCGCGCTCAAGCTTTAAATTTAAATCGTCGGTCAAATCATCATAAACTAAACAGCCATAGTCAAAATGGGGCAAAATTAGACTTTTAACCAAAAGTATCCGAGTGGAGGTTGGTAAAGAGTCCTTATTCCTATAAAGTTGTTGTAGAATTCTGTATGTTTTCCTTGAGATATTCTGTACCTGTTCCTTCCAGGACAAGGTACGGTTATGGAAGTATCCCAGATCTTTAACCACTTCCGAAAAAGGGATAGTTAGATTCTCGATACGAAGAGGTGGAAATGATGCCAGTGTTTCAAGCGATGGAGATGAAGTAGGTCCAACGACTATTGCCTGAGTTTTTCCCGGGTTAAGAGTAAGTCCATTTTTCCAGGCCCAGAGGATAACGCGATTGATATCCTCCTGGACTAGAATAAGTAACCCAATTAATGAAGATATTGGCCCCGATAAATAGATTTTGAAATCGTCAGCGTATTTATGATATTTGCAATGTTGAAGTTCACTTCCAAGGTCAGAAGTGAACAAATTGAAGAGGAGGGGTGCCAGAATAGAGCCCTGAGGAACCCCACTTTTGACTTCCCTCCAATCAGAAAGCTCACCACTACTATTAATAATTCTGTGAGACCGATTATTAAAATATGATTTGAACCACTTGATAACAGAGTTTGACGAGTTAAAAGATTTTAACTTTTGTAGGAGTAACTTATGATTGACCATATCAAAAGCCTTCGTAAAATCGAACAGAACAACAATCCTGATCTCCCTATTATCCATTGCTAATTTGAGATCAGTCGTTACTTTAAGGGAAGCAGTTAGAGTGCTATGCTTTGCCCGAAAACCTGATTGCATCGGGTCAATGGCCTTAGATAGTTCAAGAAATTTAGACAGTTGCAGGTGAACAATTTTTTCAAGTGGTTTAGACAGTGCACATAAAATAGAAATTAGCCGGAAGTCTTTCGGGGAAGTAGGTTTATAAATTTTCGGAACAGGGCATATAACAGCCTTTTTCCAGATATCTGGAAAGATACCAACCTGAAGGAAAGCATTATAGATATGCAATAGAATAGGAAAGATAATTGGAAGGGCAAGTTTAATCATTTTGATTGATATTCCATCAGTTCCAATGGCATTTGATTTGATTTCAAGTATTTTTTCCAAAAGTATTTCAGGAGTGATGTCATCGAAAAAGAAGTCAGAGTCATTAAATGTTGAATTAAGAGGGGTAATGGAAGATGATAAGTCTGGAACTGGGAATGTGAAAAAAGTCTTTAAAAGGTCATCAGGCGGAAAATTACTATCAATAGATTCGTGCTTGGGCGGGATTATATGTAAGCGTCTAAGGAGATACCAAATGTCCTCTTTTTTGTCTCTATGTGCAATCTCGTTATAATTGTATTGATTGAACGCATCTCTAATCTTAGTTTGAACTAGGTTCCTCAGTTTACGAAATTGAGCTTGTATTATACTGCTTTTTGTTCTTTTTGCAAGGCTGCGCTTGCCATCACGTTCCCTCATCAGTTTCTTAATTTCGGATGTGATCCAGGGGGCAGCTTTATTGAAGTTTTTAGGAACGTGAAGCGGAGAAAATTTATTGAATGCAGAGACTAGGTAATTAGTCAGAGCGTCGATTTTATTATTTATATCTGTATCTAGTAATATTTTTTCCCAGTCATACGTCATTAGATGTTCGTGGAATGTATGTTCATCAATTTTAGAGAGATTCCGCACCAGTCTTTGGGTTAGTTTTGAATTTAAATTATAGGAAAATTTAAAGGTAATGTTAATCAAATCGTGGTTAGAGAGAAAAGGGATAGCATGTTGTTCGTAGGAGACAACCTTATCAATATCGTCTACAATCATTAGGTCAATACGAGTACTGGAACGATCAGTATGGTGAGTAGAATCATGAGGTACAATCGAGAGTCCCGAAGAGTGTACCAAAGATGTTAGATATTTAGAATGATTGGACGTGAGATTTAAATTGGTGTTAAAATCTCCAGTAAGGATAATGTTATTGAAGTTAGGAATAAATGAAAAAATTACCGATTCAAGCTCTGTGCCATAGGAAGCATTAGGTGGTTTATAAACTACTCCCACTAGAATACTATCAGAAGTTGATTAAACTTCAACAAAGAGAAATTCGGTCGTGGGGTAAGTAGCTACTGAACTCACACCAACCACAGTCCCTTTGAGACTATCATGCAGAAAAAGACAAACTCCACCACCCCTTCTCTCGTCTCTGTCTCTTCGATAGAGCGAATAATTGTTAATTGCAACGAGGCTTGAGGATATATTGGGAGTTAACCAGGACTCAGAAACAGCTATTATATGGTAGGAACATGTACTGAAAAAATGTTTGAATTCTAGAAAATGTGCCAAGAGAGACTGGGCGTTCACATGACAAATGTTTAAGGTATCCATGGATATATTAAGAGAAAGATTTTACAGAAAACCAATTCAAAAATAGAAAGCTCACGCAGCACACGTAAAAATTGACTGAGACAAGAAACCATTATCAACACAACCCAAACTAAGTAAGTACAATTCAAATTTGAAAATCGGCAATGAATACAAGTGGAAAAGATACTAACGGAATGATAAAAAATGTCGAAAACAGTTTCGTAGAACCTTAGACCAATTCTCAACAAAAGTGGACATGATTTCGTAATTCGATATCCGAATATCCGGAGAGCTGTGAATATTGAGATTAAATTAGAACATTTAAGGTATCCAAAGTACACAATTAAGCCTAATAGTATACAATTTTCAACGAGCATCGAATAGCCAAACAATAACAATATCACACCATTGTGTGTGTAACCATACCGTAAAAATCCTAATTGCTATTGGAATCGCTCTACGTGTTGCAGCAATGACAGCTGAATCCTAGGTGTGCCATCCTCCTTTCGACAAAAGATCTTTCCTCCGGCAATCCAAAGATATTTTATCTTCTTTCCTCTCCTCAAATTTAATGCAGACGCGTAGATTCTTCGATTATAAGGCGTCAAAGCCTCACGGATGAAAATGAGACTTTTCTCATTATCTGGCCAGCCAAGATTGGTCGTAGAGAAGTCTCGTACTTTTTTCCTCTGCTCGATTATTTTGTCTCTCACTAACTGACTGCTAAATTTGGCAACGATGATAGGTGCGAGCAGTGGATTTGATGTTGCAGACTTGCGAATTCGATAAACATTCATAATGTTATCTTTAGCGAAGGGAGCATCAAGAGCCTTCGCAACCGATTCTAGGACCGATGGAAGATCCTCATTCGGCTTCATAGGTACCCCGTGAATTTCGAGGGTACTTTGAAGTGCAGCCTGCTCTTGAAAATTGAGAGAAGCTTCAAGTGAGGCGACCTTCAATTTTAGCGAGCTTGCCTCCGTCTTTGCCTGTGTGACATGATCCGCATTGCTACCAACATTAGTTTCAAGCAGATTGATTCTGCGAGAATTCTCTAAAATATCGATCTTGATGTCCTCAACCGTAGTGTTCATTTTTGTGATCCATTCGAGCTGCTTGGTTTCAAATTCCTTTAAGAGAGTTCTCATCTGTTCCTGCACCTGCACGGCTGCTTCCCTTTGCGCTTGTAAGACCGCACTGTGAATAGCCTCGATGCATCCAGGCGGTAGGGCCATAGCAGTGACAGGGACGGAAAACACTGTTTTAGGTAAGGGGTTATTTACCTGATCCTTACTGGAAGGGTCGATGCCTCCACTTAGCAAGGAACTTTGATGCGCACCTGAAGAGGTGTCGCTAGTTTTCGGCGATTTGCAGCTCACGCAAATAAAATCAACTATTCCCTTTCTTAGATCATCAAAATCTTTCTTTGCCAATCCGACATTAATGCAGGCCAAGTGGCTGAATACACCACACTTTATGCAGGAAACAGCACCCTGCGATCCTCTAGATATTGTCTTATTACACTCTGGACAGGCACCCATTGTAATACGTATCAATTACGCGAGAACTGTCGACCACCGAAACTGAAAAACAGATTTTTAAGCAGCAAAGAGCCCAAAAATCACCAGATGCAACATATACACTGCACTCCGAACATAAATACAACCACTGAGATACAATACAAAGTACAAAATTGCCTAATAAATAAGTTATGGCAAGTAAAGAACGAGACGAGACGGAGCACACGTCAAGAACCGAACAGGGCCGCACGGTCATCCATAGGTCGTCCATATAACAGTCATTTCGCAAAGCTTCCGCTGCTAATGGAAAGGATGAATCTTCATCTACAGTTAATTGTCTCAAGCATCTCATAGCAAGAAATGGTGCTGCCGATGTTCTGTATGTCACAGTATTTAGTTGATACGTTTTCAGCGGCTCTAATTTTTTATTCCTCCACAGAATTTTTTGATGAATTCTGTCCTGCGGATGAACCTCGAATTGTCGGTACATCTTCTCAATGTCACCGGCATCGCTCAGCGACATCCCTGATGTTGTTTTGACCGATGCATGAAAAGCAACTCTTAATTTCGTCGTTAAACTTGACTCCCGGATGACTGCTTGATGTGGCATATAATATCCTTCATCAGCTCCACTCTGTGTTTGCAGCGTCTCTAAATGTAAGCCACTCGCTTGTCGAAGCTCTCGACGTTGCCAATTCTCGCAAGGCTGTCAATTCAGACTCTCGCTGTGACCTGAGTTCCATTTCGAGTTGCGCAATACGTGCGCTCTGTGCATCTACTTGATTTGTACGTATTTCCGAAACAGGATTCTGAACTCGCCGTTGATTCAGATATTGATTTTCGAATGCTACATATCTATAATAAAATTCTTCACATTCTGATATCTCGTGTTCAAAATCGTTTTCCGGACATACCAATTCTAAGCTGCTTGGCGCTATTTCGAATTCCTGCCAGGTTTCATCTGCTTTTTGGGTTCGCAATTGAATCTCCTCTATCGGAGTCAATTCTTTTGTCTGACTACTCGCATAATTTTCCACAAATGTTTCGAACTTCGTTAATCGGCTTTTGCAATTCTTTTTTCTTAGTTCCGGATTTCCTATTCCATTAGACATTTTTTCAGTTTATTTGAATTTACTCTAAATTCTCAAGTCATCAGAAATTAGTTTTAGTTTTCTGTGCGAATGTATCAATTAAATAATTCGACAGAGCGTAAGCTTAACTGATTAATCTGAATTCAATTTCCTAATTCTAATTGTACCAATTTTGTTACTCATAACTTGTTGACAATTTCATGAAAACGATGTTCTTACGCTTCTGATGTTTCGTTCATGGCGATCGGCAGCTGTTGGCAATGCTGTTTACCTCGATGACCTCTCTGTTTCTCAAGTACTAGCTTTTTTCTTTTGTGGTAGAGTCCCAAGCTGTTCTAGAACTATCGGAGCTGCTACTTCACAACCCTTGTGAGCCTCGTTCAATATATTTCACAATCCTTGTGAGCCTCGTTCAGTATATATCTCACAATCCTTGTGAGCCTTGTTCAGTATATATCTCACAATCCTTGTGAGCCTCGTTCAGTATATATCTCACAATCCTTGTTAGCCTCGTTCAGTATTCATTTTCGATTTAATTGTGACCGGTGACTAAACTCTCACAAAAAAATTTCCCACACTAACTGTTTTGCACTGGAAGGACATATTGCCGCACGACTTTTTCTTTTCTTCAGTTTTCGCGCGAGAATTCTAAATTCGTCTCCGAATAACCATGTTCACACTTACAGTCTCATCTAAATTTGTTCGATAGCTTGCCAGCGTCTATACGCGTGATATTATTATTGGAATTAATTATTGCATAGGTGAACACAATAAAACACTGCAAGTCCATTAAAACACTAGAGTATATTCTTGCTGAAACGAATAATACATCATTCTAACACAAATCATTACAAGGTCTCTGCTCACAATTTCAAGTGTACCTAAGTTCAAATAGACAAGTTAGCCGCTCGAGAGATTGTCGGAAACTGACCGCAAAGGCCCATCTTACCTGGGTCTAGAGTCACTGCCACCTATCTTCCAATTTCCTCAATTCGCTACGCGACAGGGTTATATGGTTAATACAAAAACTTA
>CAKNXH010061457.1:10503-27261 GCA_932178445.1 Andricus quercusramuli
TCAATGTATTGTTGAAATTTTTTTTTTGTAGAAAATTAATCTTCTGGGTTGAAAATTTAGTTTTGTTTGAAAATTCACCTATTTTGTTGAGAATTCAACTAGTTTGTTAAAGTTTTCTTTTTTCGTCCAAAAGTCGACTGATTTGTTGAAAACTTGTCTTTTTTCGTAGAAAATTAATTTTTTTGGTTGAAAATTTAACTATTTTATTGAAAATTCAACTATTTTGTTGAAGTCTTCTTTTTTCATCAAAAAGTCAACTGATTTGATGAAAACTTGTCTTTTTTGTAAAAAATTGATCTTTCTGGTCAAAAATTCATCTTTGTAGGTTGAAAATTTGTTTTTTTTTTGAAAATTCAACTATTTTGTTGAAAATTCTTTTTTTTTTAGATAGAAAATTCATCACTATGTTTGAAAGTAGTCTTTTTGGTCAAAAATTCAACAGTTTTGTTGAAAATTTTTCTTCTTTGGTAAAAAATTCATCTTGTTGGTTGAAAATTCAGCTATTTGGTTGTGAATTCAACTATACTGTTGAAAATTCAACTATTTTGTTAAAGACCACTTTTTTCGTCAAAAATGCATCTGCTTTGTTAAAAGAATTTTCTTTTTGTGGTACAAAATTCATCTTTTTTGTCGAAAATTTATCTTTGTAGGTTGAAAATTTCTTTTTGTCTTGGTTGAAAATTCAACTATTTTGTTGTAAATTCTTCTTTCTAGATAGAAAATTGATCGCTAGGATTGAATGTCATTTTTTTGTCAAAAATTCAACTGTTTTGTTGAAAAAAAAATTTTTTCTAGCAAATTAATCTTCTCTATTGAAAATTCAGCTATTTGGTTGTAAATTCAACTATGTAGTTAAAAATTAAACGATTTTGTTGAAGATTCAACTATTTTGTTGAAGTCTTCTTTTTGCTTCAAAAAGTCAAAAATTTGTTGAAAACTTGTATTTTTTGGTCGAAAATTCATCTTTGTAGGTGGAAATTTTCTTGTTGTTTTGGTTGAAAATTCAACTATTTTGTTGAAAATTCTTCTTTTCAGATAAAAAATTCATCGTTATCGTTGAAAGTCATCTTTTTGGTGAGAAATTTCAATGTATTGTTGAAATTTTTTTTTTGTAGAAAATTAATCTTCTGGTTTGAAAATTTAGCTATTTGGTTGAAAATTCAACTATTTTGTTGAAAATTCCCCTTTTTGGATAGAAAATTCATCGTTATCGTTGAAAGTCATCTTTTTGGTCAAAAATTTTAATGTTTTGTTGAAAATTTTTCTTTTTTGGTAGAAAACTAATCTCCTTGGTTGAAAATTCATCGTTGTAGTTTGAAGATTCAGCTATTTGGTTGAGAATTCAAATATTTTATTGAAAATTTAAATATTTTGTCAATGTCATCTTTTTGGTCGACAATTCAACTACTCTGTTGAAAATTCGTCCTTCTGAATAGAACATTCATTTTACGGTAGAGAATAATTTTATTTTTAATTAAAAATTTATCTATCGTAGCTGTAAATTAACTTTCTCATTGAAAATTCAACAGTTTTATAAGAAAATTCGTCTTTTTGGCTAACTATACAACAGTTTTTAGTAAAAATTTTGTAGAAAATTCAACTATTTGGTAGAATATTAAATTTTTGGTTGAAGATCATCTTTCCTCAGAAATATAATTCTTTTTTTTTCTAACACAGTTTTTTAGCGAGGGTCATTTAACCCCACACCATTGTCCCACTTTGCCGGATCTCACTTTGCTCCCATCCTTTGTCCATCTGGCCCACTTTGGCCCCTTCTTTGTAAATTTCAAATTAAAACTAACTTACTAACAACTAACCCATCAAAATTCCCCTAATCGTTGATTATAGTTTTGACCCAAATAATTTCACCTTCCAATTGATCTCTGAAACTGCATTTAGGAAAGGTTGCATCTAGCCCATTTAGAATTTAGTTCATCTTAGACCTCTCTTTTTTTGTGTCACTCTTTTTATTCAAATTAACCTTAGACCTGCTTTTTTAAAAATTTAACGACAATCGCGTGTGAGATTCAGAGTTCAATAAACTTTGGGACTCGCTTTGGGGGGTTATTAAAAATATTTATTTTTTTTTCAGAAAAAAAATGGATTAAAAATAAATTGATGCGAAAGTCAGGGAATTTCTGTAAAAGACTATAAAATAAAAATTGATAAATTTGAAGTTATTTTATTTATTTTATTTATTTATGGAAAACGACGCACAGTACGAAAGAAAAATAATGAGAAAAAGTTGTATATACAAAAAAGATCTATAAATTTGTTATTGTGCAGTTTTTGTTTTTGATCGTAAAAAATAACATTAAAAATAAAACGATTACATTTTTTGAAAAACGACACAAGAGACGAAACAAATTGAATAGACAAAATCATAATAAATAAAATTTTCGTTAAAGCCCAAAGAGATTTAACAAAAGAGAATTCACAATCACAAAAATACAGTTGTCGATGCTTCAACCTTTTTATTTTGAAAGATTTGTGCACAAATGTGAAGAAAGTACAAAGGCCGAGCACGTTGCGCGTAGCGCCCTTTTTTAAAAAAATTTTTTTTTTTTTGAAGATTCACCATTTTAATTAAAAATTCATCTCTTTGGTTGAAAATTTAAATGTTTCGTTTAAAACACATATTTTTTTTTCATCTACCTATTTGAAAGTTAAACTACGTAGTTAAGAATTCATTTTTTTAAGATCCACGTCTTTGTTTGAAAATTTAACAATTTTATTGAAAACTCGTTTTTTCATTGAAAACTAGTTTTTTTTCTGAAAATTTTATTATCCCACATTTGGTTAAAAATTTATTCCTTATAAGCTGAAAATTAATTTATTTCAGAAAATATGTAACGATTTTAGGAAATAAAAAATTATCTCTTTGGTTGAAAATTGGATTATTTTGTTGAAAAAGTTTTTTTTTTTTTTAATTCAATAGTTGAAAGTTGAACTACTTTGTTAAAAATTAATTTTTTCAAGATCCACCTTTTTGGTTGAAAATTGAACTATTTCGTTCAAAATCCGTTTTTTTTTTAAATGAAAATAAATTTTTTTCTGAAAATTCAACTATTTGGTTGAAAATTTATCTTTCTTGATTGAAAATCGACTTTTTTTGCGAATTCTAGAAATTTATCTTTTTCGGTTGAAAATTAAATTTTTCATGGAAAATTCAACTTTCATGTAAAAAATATTTTTTTTTAGCTTGAAAATTTATCAATTGCAACACAAATTTAACTGTTTGGTGAAAATTAAATTTTTTATTTTTTGGGTACAAAATTCAACTATTTGGTGAAAAATTTACTTTCTTGTTTGAAAATTTATCTTTCTTGATTATAAATCAACTATTTTTGAAAAATCCAACTATCTTCTGAAAAAATCGTATTTTTCGCTTGAAAATTTAACAATTAAAAAAAAGGTTTGGTTGAAAATTAACTTTTCTTATTGAAAATCAACTGTTTGGCTAAAAAATTTTTTTTTTTTGGGTAAAAATTTCAACTATTTTGGTAAAAAAAATTAACAATTTAGTTGAAGAGGAACTTTTCTGTTAAGAAATTAATATTTTCTGGTTAAAAATTTAACGGTTCTGTAGAAAAATCATCTTTTTGGATTGAAAATTCAACTATTCGGTTAAAAATTTATTTTTGCATGTTGAAAATTTGACTATTTTTTTTCAATTTGTCTTTTGATTTAAAGCTCAACTATTTTTTTGTAAATGAAACTGTTTCGTTGAAAATTAATTTTTCTTGGTGTTGAGAATTCAACTATATTAGTATAAAATTCAACTATTTGGTTGAAAATTACCTTTTTTGGTAAAAGTTCAATTATTTGGTTCAAAATTAAATTTTTGGGTAATGATACATCTTTCTTGGTTGAAAATTAACTTTTTTATTGAAAATTCAAATATCTTCCAAAAAAATTGTCTTTTTGGCTTGGAAATTAAAACTTTTTGTTTGTAAATTCTGTTTCCTTGAAAATTAATTTGGATGGTGTTGAGAATTCAACTATTAAGTTGAAAATTTACACTTTAATTTGAAATCAGATGTTTTATCGACAATATTTTGTCATTTTGGGTTGAAAATTCAACTATTTTGGTAAAAAATTTTGATAGAAAATTCAAAATTTAATCTGTTGTTAAAAATTCATCTCATTTGGTTAAACATTACCTTGATGTTGAAAATTCAATAGACTTCCAAAATTTTGGTCTTTTTAGCCAGTCATTTTGGATGAAAATTTAAAAAGTTAATGCATTTTCAAAATTTCTGATACCACTTTTTTTCAAGATTTAAAAATTGCAAGTACTGCACGAAAAGATAAACAATTTATTAGAATGTTTTTTTTTTACAAAAAATAAATGACCAGCGTCATAGCATTTTCAAAATCAAAAGAAAAAAAACGAAAATGAACATTTTTAGCCAAAAAACGCATGATATGAAAAAAAGTTTAAAAAAAATATTGCTTTTTGAAAGCCCTACAAGAATATTAAAACTTTTTTTAAATTTTTTCGAAAAATCGAAAGTTCAAATTCTGATCGCACAAAAAATAATGGAAATCAAAAATTCCATTTTGCGGTGAAACTATGCAAGATACAAAAAAAAATGATGAAACAAAAATTGTGCAGCCAAACATTTTTTTTTTAAATTGTTATTAATCAGTTTTTGATGGAATGCGTGGTTTTTGTTTTATTCGTGAAAAACAACATAAGGAAGAAAAAAATCAAATTTTGGGAAAAACAACACAAACTATGAAGAAAATAATTCGATAAAAATTGTTATCGCTAAAAAGAGCTACAAATTTGTTATTCATAATTTTTTGATAGGATGCGTGGTTTTTGTTTTTATTGTACAAAAATAACATTAAAAATAAAAAAATTAAATTTTTGGACAAACGACACAAGCTATGAAAAAAAAAATTACGAGACAGAAGATGTTAATCCAAAAAAGAGTTACAAATTTGTCTTTAGTAATTTTTTGATATGACGTGTAGTTTTTGTTTTAATCGTAAAAAATAACGTTAAAAATAAAAATATATATATTGGAAAAATGGCAGAAGGTACAAAAAAAATTAATAGACAGAAATTGTTATTTGTTATTTGTAATTTTTAGAAAGGGCGAATAGATTTTCTTCCGATAGTAAAAGATAAGAATAAAAATTAAAAAGTTAAATTTTTGGAAAAACGACACAAGAGACGATATTTTCGGGTTGAAAATGCAAAATTTTTATTGAAAACTCTTTTTTTTGAAAGTTTAACTTTTTGGTTGTAATTACAACTGTTTGGTTAACAATTAATTTGGTTCTTGTTGAAAATTCAACTATTTGGTTACGAATGCAACAATTTTGAATGAAAATTCAACTATTTGGTTGAAAATTAACTTTTTTCGGAAATGAGCTATTTTGTTTAAAAACTCATCTTTTTGGGTTGAAAATTTAACAATTTGAATAGAAATTCGACTTTTTGTTTGAAAGTGAACTTTTTTGTTAAAAATTCATACTTTCTGTTTGAAAAGTCAAAATTCTTTTTTTTAGTTTAAAAATTTAACTTTTTAATTGAAAATTTACTTCAGTGTTGAAAGCTCAACTTTTCGGAAATAAAAGAAAAACTGATTGCTAAAAAATTCGACTTTTTAGATTTTTATTTTCTTGAATAGAAATTTAACTATTAGTTTATGAGTGAACTTTTTTGTTAAATTGATACTTTCTGTATTGAACACTCAAAATTTTTGAGAAAATTCTTCTTTTTGGTTTAAAAATTCAAATTTTTAATTAAGAAGTCACCCTTTTTTTGAAAATTCAATTTTTTGGGTTTGAAAGTCCACTGATCTCTAAAACATTTGACTTTTCAGCTTTTAAACTTAACTCTTTTGTTAAAAATTTATCTTCTGGATTCAAAATTCAAAAATTTGGTTGAAAATTCATCTCTTTTTTTTTAAAGTTTAACTGTTTAGTTGTAAATGCAACTGTTTGGTGAAAATTCAACATTTTTGTAGAAAATCGTTCCTTTTGGTTTAAAAATTTAACTTTTTAATTGATAATTTTATTTTTTGTTAAAAATTCATACTTTCTGTTTGGGTAGTCAAAATTTGTCTAGAAAATTCTTTTTTTCAGTTTAAAAATTTTAATTTTTAATTGGAAAGTTACTTTTTTTTTGAAAATTCAATTTTTTAAATTTAAAAATCAATTGATTTCTAAAAACATTAACTTTTTAACTTTGAAACCTAACTCTTTTGTTGAAAATTCATCTTTTTGGGTTCAAAATCAACTATTTTATTGAAAATTTGTCTCTTTTCTTTGAAAATTTAACTATTTAGTTGCGAATGCAACTGTTGGGTGAAAATTAAAAATTTTCGTAGAAAATTATTCTTTTTGGTTTGAAAATTTAATTTTTTAATTGATAATTTGCTTTTTTGTTAAAAATTCATCTTTTTTGGATGAAAATTCATACCTTTTGGTACAAAATCTTTTTTGTTTGAAAATCCAACTATTTGGATGAAAATTCAACATATTTCGACTTTAAACCTTGTTAACCTTTTCAAATCCTATTATTTATTTATAAATATCAAAGACCAGGAAAAATGAAAAAATTGGTCATTCAAAAATGAAGGAATTTTGAAAATTAATTTTGATGGTTACGCGGTGTATTGGTTATTATTTATTACCAGGATTAAAGCTTGCCAATTTTAGGTGAAATTAAAGTGTCCGGCAAGATATTTTTAAATTTACGATCGGTTTTATATGATTATTTTAAATACTTATATCGTTCTCTCTATCTCCAGAACGAATTTCTGATCTTTACGAGATCTCGACTAGAGTTCACATTTTTAATGCGCAACTTTCTTTCGTCTGCCGGACTTAACGGTGATGCTCACAAATGGAATTCATTAACTTTTGATAGGCGCCACGCATTAAAATGGCAATTAAAATTGACAGGCCAAAAGTGTTGTTAGTAAATTTCAAAATAACTTCTGTTCCTTTTGTCGACTTTTGCAGACAAAAAAATACTGTTTTATGAGCATAAATAATAATTTTTTTAAATTTTTAGTTTTTTTTAAAGTAGAAAAAACACCTTCTTAACTATAGATTCTTCATTTTATGACAGTGAGAATCACAAAGCTATTATCGAAAATATTTCAAAGTTTCTCATTTATTCTCGATTTTTTTCGACTTTACGATTACATAAAAATTTTTCAAGTCTGATAATTTTCGGATATTAATATATTGAAAACACACCCGACTCTCGGTTTAGGAACTCGCTCAAGAGGCAAGGAAAGGCAAACCTCGTCTCGGAAGGGCCGCAGTGCGCGAGTACCCAGTCGGGTATGTTGCGCAATATTGTGCATTCCGACTGGAAACGGTTCAGGCGGCCCGGGCTGTTTACGTTTCGAGTTTCTTGATTTAAGAACCAGGCTATTTGCAGGCAATAACCGACACTGTTCCTAAACCGAGAGTCGAGTGTAAGTTTAACTCCGCGTGTTTTTTTGGTAATTTGTTTTTTAAAAAAAAATTTGTTTAATTTCACGCGTGTTCTTTTTATTGTTTAAAATTGTTCGAAAATTGCCTGAGCCGTAGGTCAGGGAAAACTTGGAAATCAGGGAATTTTATTGGCCGGGGAAATTCAGGGATTTAAAAAAAAATCTTGCGAAAGATTTTTTTTTTATTTGAATTTGAAATTGGTTTATTCCGTTTATGGAAGATGCTATGTTGAAAATATTACAAAATTAAGATTTTGATACTTTAATAATATTTAATTAGAAATTATTTTATTACATCATTCATTTAGAATTTATCTTTTTTATTAGAAAATTCAATTATTCGAGTGAAGGATGAACAATTTCAATTTAAAAACAATTTTATTGAAGATTCATAATTTTAATTCAAAAGACATGTTTTTTTTATTGAAAATTCGTTTTTTGGTTGTTGCAAATTAATTTTTATAATTTAAAATTAAACTATACCAGTTGAAGATTCATCATTTTTGTTGAGAATTCATTTTATCAGTTGAAAATTCAACTATTTTGTAAGAAAATTTGTGTTTTCGACTGAAAATTTCAACTTTTTTGTTGAACATATTTTTTTCGGGGTCACAATTTTTTTATTTTGGTGAAAAATTCAACTTTTTGGTTGAAAATTAACTTTCTGGTTGAACATTCACATTTTTTGGATGGAAATTCCAATTTTTTGTAAATAATTCGTCTTTTTATCTTGAAAATTCAACAATTTGTACGAAAAATTTTTTCTTTATCGAATTAAAAATCTTTTTGGTAGAAAATTAACTTCTTCTGTCGAAAACTTGTCCACTTGGTTTGAAAATTCATCTTTTTCATAGAAATTTGACCTTTTTTATCAAAAATTAAACTATTCCACTTTTGGCTGAAAATTGATTTTTCTCAGAATTGAAAATTTAACTACTTGGGTGAAAGTTGAACCACTTTGCTAAAAAAATTTTTTTTTTGTTTAAAGGTTGACATCTTTAGTTTAAAATTTAACTATTTATTGAATTTTTTTTTTACAGATGAAATCATTTTTCACTTAAATGTAATTTTTCTATTTTTTGTTGAAAATGGATCGTCTTCGTTCAAAAATTTCGTTTTATTGGTAGAAAACTGATATTCTAAATAGAAATTTCATCTTTTCAGCTAAAACTGCAACTGCTTGGTTGAAAATTAATTTTTTTTAAATTCATATTTTTATATTGGAAATGCAACTGTAAAAAAAAAATTCGACATTTGGCTTGAAATTTCCAAAATCGAAATGGAAATTTTTTTCTTTCTTGACTGAAAAATCTTTGTTTGTTGAAAATGTCTTTTTGGTCAGAAAATTTAACTACTTTCTTAAAAATGATTTTTAGCTGATGAAAGATTCATCATTTTAATTCGAAAATTAATCTTTCTGGTTGGAAATTAATTATTTTTTTTATTTATCTTTTTGTGTAAAAAATTAATATTTTTGGGTAAAAAATTCAACTGTCTCGTAGTAAATCTGTTTCCTGGGTTCAAAAATTTGGATTTTCATTTAAAAGTTGACTTACTTTTGTAAGAATTCATTTATTTGGTTGAAAATTCGTTTTTTTTTTATAGAAAATTACTTTTCTTGATAAAAAATTAATCTTCTTGATTGAAAATTCGTTATTTTGGTTAAGAATTCATTTTCAAAGGTTGAAATCCAAACTATTTTTTTTAAATTTAATTTCTTAATATCAACTCTTTAGTGCAAAACGCAATAATTTTGTTAATTTTTTTTTGCTTGAAATATCAATTATTCAATTTTTCGTTGAGAATTAATATTTTGCTTGAAAAATCGACTACGTTCTTGGTTGAAGCTTAATATTTTGTGTTCAAAATTCTACATTTTTTGTAAAAAAAAAAAAAACTGAAAAGTTCAATTTGTTCATTGAAAATGCAACTGTTTTTGGTAGAATTTTTTCTTGTTTATTTAACTTACTCTTTGTAAGTTAAAAATTCAAGTTTGTTTGAAAATTCAATTTTACTGTTAAAAGTTAAATTTGTCCATCGGCAACTTTGTGGTTAAAAATGAATTTTTTCGTTATTAAAAATTCGTCTTTTTGGGTTTAAAATTCATCTAGTTTGTTAGAAAATCTTTTTTGTTTGAAAGTTAAATTATTTTTTTGTAAATACACTTTATTTGGACTTGATGTCTTAGAAATTAAAAGTGTCCCTATTATTTCCCTATTTTCATGGAAAATCATCCTATTTCCCCTATTATGAGAGAATTTTGGGCTACAATACTAGTAACCAAATTAGTAACAAAAATTACAAAATTAGCATGAAATTAGTAACGTAGTTTATGGACGACCCCCTAAGAATGATTTTCTCAGGGGACGAATTTCTATTAAAAATTTACAAAATGCATTAATTTATTTAAAAAATTTTAAGGAAAAGTTAATTAAAAAATCTTTTTAAATGCCAAAGTATTTAAATGCCTTTAAAAAGTGAAAACAAATTTAGACTTATCGGGTCAGTAACCTAATAATTGCCTACAATTTATTCTCAAGGTAATGTCGAATGGACAAGGAATTCTGAACTTTGATGTAATCTTTGAATACTTAACCAGTACTTTGAACTGATAATTCTTGGATAAAATTAGGAAATCACTCCTGAGAAAACGCGCACATCGCAGAGGATAAACTTGTGGTGTTTTGAATAAATTGAAATAAATATGTCCAAACTGTAAATTATAGAAAGATATTGAAACGGTTCTCATCAAATTTAAATTTGTACATCATAATAAAATCAATTTTCTATATTCGTTGTAATAAGTTTCCATAATTTAATTTAAAAAATTTTGCTGGAATATTTCTGGAACATTTCAGTCCATTCTGGAACCAACTGTGCAGTTTACATTTTTTGAAAATTATTTTCCCCTCTTCTTCAAAATTTTAGTTACTTTTTTAGATAAAGTTACTATACACACATTTTCAAACCAAAATATGACTTTTTTAAATAAATTAACCTATGGGTTAATCACTGATTTTGTGTGATTTAAAAACCTTTTAAGGCATATCAATAAATTTTCCAGGATTTCAGGATTCCAGGATTACATGGTGACTTTGTGAAGCTCTTCGCCTAGAGTGCTTGCTAGAGAGATTGATCAGCGACCTGGGTCGAAGCCGTGTTGCGAAACGAACCTGTTATTTTACTAAACAACACGGAAATTCTAGATTAATCTAAAAATCTGAACCTGTTTTTACCTATGCATTTGAATGAAACACTTCCCCAAGAAGGAAACATGGTCCACCATTGAAATCAGGTTGGATATGAATGTCAGCAAAGTAAAAAGTAAATTTGGTCGATTGACTCAATATGAGAAAGGAAATAGAACGAGAAAGCTGATACACCATGTTATTAAAATCATTCACCCTTGGAACATCAAGATATTGACACCAGCAATATTGGAAGACATGACTAACTATTGATCGGGTGTTTGAGGAACAACTAACAGAAGCGATTTACGTGCTGCGTGGCTTGGATTAGAGATGTTAGATTAAGATGTTTCAGTGGATTTGAAATGGGCAGGTAACTGGAAAGTTCCAGATCCAGACATGATGCATAATTTCTGGTACAAGTACCTGACGTGTATGCATCCTGGGTTGGAAAGGTGTTTTCAGAAGATCATCGAACACCCAGATCTGATGCCTGAAAAACCAGACTCTAAAGATCCATCTGAATTTTGACCGATATCCTACCTTTCCAACAATTTCTACATGCTTTACAGCTATCGTTGCAGATAAGGTATAATCTTACTGTGACGATAATGACATCCTTACAGGAGAACAAGAAGGATACTTGCACATTGTACACATTGAAAAGCGTCTCCTTCCTCACCATATGACTATTTTTTTGAAATCTTCCAAGTTTACCAAATCTGCTCATGTATCATCGACTTTCCAATTCGTGTGATGATGCTTTGGGGTACAAGAATCAAGTATTTTGATCATGGACAACCAAGGATAACTATTTCTAAATGCATTACGAAGGGATTCTTTCAAGGAGACTTCTTCAGTGCATTATGGTTCTGTTTAGCTTTGAACCCATTGAGCAAGACTCTTAGAAACACTTTAGAAAGACATCGCATGTCTCATGAGTTCAAAATACCTGATAATGAGGATGATCATCAACTGACCCATCTTCTATACATGGATGACCAGAAGCTATATGCTACTTTAGACCAGAAACTGTAGCAAGTGATTCATGTCACAAAGCAGTATCTATCTAAATGATATCCACAGTGTTAAGCAAAGCCTTATGACTGCCTTCACTACAAGATGCAGATTGGTTCTGGAGAGTTCTCCCAAGTGGGTGATCAAGATCAGGGCAATCAATACCAATGCCATCCCTTTCCTCATGTACTTCTTTGGGCTCACCAAATATTCGAACACCAAGCTTGAACAGTTAAACCGAACCATCCGCTTAGAAATGATGAAGCACTGAATGCACCACAGTAATTTGGCAATTGAAAGAGCAGTTCTACCAAGACATATCGGGAGTAGGGGCATTGTAGATGTCAAGAAACTTTGCCAGTCAGAAGTTATACAGTTCTGAAACTATTTTAACAGTGAGCGGGATGTTGCGCTTTACAACACCATCTGTAAAGCGGATCTCCATTACACGACCTTGAATTTGTCCTCAGAGGAGGCTTTGAATATTAGGGCAGAAGCCAAAGAGGAATTAGGAACCAAATGGGAATTAGAAACCAAATAGGAATTAGAAACTAAAGAGGAATTAGAAACTCAATAGAGACAAAAAGCCATCCACAGCGAGTACCCCAAAACATTAGATGAACATGAAGTGGTTAGTGAAGCATCCAATATTTGGCTAAAAGGGGCGTCTTGTTTCCAGAAATTGAAGTATTTGTCATTGCGATTCAGGGCAGGGTTGTCAGTACCAGAAATTATCGCAAACACGTTTTACGTCAAGGAGTGGTTGACCGGTACCCATTATGTGGAGATCAGAACGAATCCATCGAGCACTTTATTGATGGTTGTCGCGTAATGGCTCAAAGAATATACGCACAGACATAATGATTTGGCGGCAATTATACATCAACAACTTGTTTTAAACCTAGGACTCTTAGAATGGATGCCTTTCTATAGATACGTTCCAGAGCCCGGTTTAGAATCGTGATGCAAAAGAAGATACAAGAGAAGATTTTGGTCACTTTTCGGATTAGAAATGAGGCACTTTTTCTACTTGTTTCAGTTTACATTAGGCTGATTTCAACTAGATTGATTGGAATTGAGGAAATGTAATTGATATCATTTGGAGGATCAGTTAGGAATATTGAGGAGGTTTATTGAATTAACAAAACAAAGATTGGGATCAGCTAACTTGGTCAAATTGCTTCTTTATTATTTTTGTAAAAAATCATTTTTGTACGTTCATCAATTTTCACCAATAAATAAAAACGAAGTGTCTCGTCGTCCCAAAAATTTGTGGGGACTAGACAAAACCAAATGAAAAATTAGACGAAGTAACTTTTTTTGTAAACACACTATCAAAGAACATTAAAAATAATTCTTAAGACAAGTTTTTGTCAATTAAGGGAAGGGATGTCAAAAGTATAAAGTACGAAGATAATTTTGACAAAGTTTGAAACAAGAATATTCCTAAATATTTGAAATATCATCAATCATTGAAAATGTTAGAAGTATCAATGTTGGTACCAGCCAAGCCGGATTTTTACAGAAAGCTGCCGGATCAGTTTTTAGCATTAAATTTGATAACAGCTGAGTTGGATATTTTCAGAAAGCTGCCAAATTAATTTGGTAACATCAATGTTGGTACCAAGCATGCTGTTTTTTTTTCAAAAAGTAGCGAAATTAATTTAATAGCATTACATTTAGTACCAACAGAACCAGATTTTTTCAGAAAGCTGCCAAATGAATTTTTAGCATCAAATTTGATAACAGATAAGCCAAATGAATTTGGTAGAATCAATTTTGGTACCAACCAAGCTGGATTTTTCAGAAAATTGCTGAAATGTAATTGATATAATTTAAAGGATCAATTAGAAATATTAAGGAGGTTTATTGAATTAACAAAACAAAGATTGGGATCAGCTAACTTGGTCAAATTGCTTCTTTATTGTTTTTGTAAAAAATCATTTTTGTACGTTCATCAATTTTCACCAATAAATAAAAACGAAGTGTCTCGTCGTCCCGAAATTTTTTGGGACTAGACAAAACCAAATGAAAAATTAGACAAAGTAACTTTTTTTGTAAACACACTATCAAAGAACATTAAAAATAATTCTTCAGGCAAGTTTTTGTTATTGAATAGAAGTAGAAAGATAATACAGAAGTAGAAAGTCCAAAGATAATTTTGACAAAATTTGTAACAAGAATATTCTTAAATATTTGAAATATCATTAATCATTGAAAATGTTAGAAGCATCAATGTTGGTACCAACCAAGCTGCATTTTTGCAGGAAGCTGCCAAATGAATTTTTAGCATCAAATCTGATGAAAGCTTAACTGGATTTTTTGAAAAAGCTGCCGGATCAGTTTTTAGCATTCAATTTGATAACAGCTAAGCTGGATATTTTCAGAAAGCTGCCAAATCAATTCGGTAACATCAATGTTGGTACCAAGCATGCTGAATTTTTTCAGAAAGTAGCGAAATTAATTTAATAGCATTACATTTGGTACCAACAGAACCGGATTTTTTTAAAAAGCTGATAAATAAATTCGTAGCATCAAATTTGATAACAGCTAAGCTGGAATTTTTTAAGAAAGCTGCCAAATGAATTGGTAGCATCAAATTTGGAAATGTCTGAGCTGGATTTTTGAAAGAAAGCTGCAAATTGAATTTTTACCATCAAATTTTATAACAGTTAAGCTGGATTTTTCAATAAAGCTGCCAAATGAATTTGGTAGAATCAATTTTGGTACCAACCAAGCTGGATTTTTCCAGAAAATTGCGGAAATGTAATTGATATAATTTGAAGGATCAGAAATATTAAGGAGGTTTATGCAACTAACAAAACAAAAATTGGGATCAGCTAACTTGGTCAAATTGCTTCTTTTTTATTTTTGTAAAATATCATTTTTGTACGTTTATCAATTTTCACCAATAAATAAGAACGAAGTGTCTCATCATCCCAAAATTTTTTGGGGCTAGAGAAAACCAAATGAAAAATTGGAAAAAGTAACTTTTTTTGTAAACACACTATCAAAGAGCATTAAAAATAATTCTTGAGGCAAGTTTTTGTTATTAAAGGAAGAAAGATTAGAAGAAGAAAGTGCAAAGATCATTTTGGCAAAATTTGAAACAAGAATATTCTTCAATATTTGAAATATCATTGATGATTGGAAATGTTAGAAGATTATAATTTTCCCTGGTAGACAAACTTTTCCAAAAGATTGCAACGGGCTAAAACCACTTTACAAAAATCTACAAATAAATAATACAATAAAATACAATAATGTAATAATAATACAATAAAAATTACACGAAAGTCTTACATTTTTATAAGAATTTAGAAAAAGCACAGCTACAAGAATCCACAGAAATTATAGGTTTTGTAATCATAAAGTTTTTTTTTCGACCTAAGGTAACACATATTTAGAAAGATGAAGTTAAAGATAATAATCGTTTTTGAGCGAGAACAAACATAAGCTTTGAGCTTTTTTATGAATATATATTTTTTTAAAAGCTCTAAACGTAAGTTTAAACATGGTAGCCTCTTTATAATATAGGGATCATTTGTATACCTTAATTTAATATTATCTAATTGCAATGGTCTAAAAATTTGTTATCCTAAGTCAAAATAGAACAACTTTTTGGCTACAAAACCTATAAATTCCTATAGATTTTTGAAGATGTACTTTTTTTAAAGTCTTGTAGAAAATTAAAATACAATAAAATACAACAATATACAAGAAAATCCCAAATTCGTCCGACTGATAGACCAAAAATATTCTTTGTAAACTCTTTCAATATTTCAGCTTTTATGAAATCTTTCATGTAATGAAGATTCGTAATTTCCAAAAACAAATTGCAACAAATCTAAAGTTTTTTTTATAACCTCAAACGCCCAAATTGAAAAAAAATACAATACAATTGCATTAACTTGTATTTTTTTGTTAAAGTTGTTTTGGTACAAGTGTTAACAACAAATTAGAGCTGTAGAAATGTTGTACTTTCTCGTGACAATTTCCTCTACCAAGATTGTTCTCCAAATATGAATGGTCAAGGAAAATGAAAAATTAGTCAGGGAAAAATCAGGGAAAAGTAAGAGAATTTTAAAAATGAAATTTTGTGTACCCCGATCTAGTTGGTCCCACTTTACCCCGGTCTCACTCTCGATCAGTCAGTCGGTCCCCTACTACTATTATACTTGCCATTAAGTATCGTGTAGTTCGTCGAACCCTGAGGATTTCTCGAGCGATAGATCAATGTAAATTTCGTTCCTACTTTAACGGCCGATCACGCCGTGCCCGCGGCCGGACCGAACCGGAGCAGAATAGAACGGCCGGCTCGGCGATGGCGACGGGTTCGTACGTACGTAAGTACGTGTAAACCTACTTACAAGTACGTAAGAGCGTATGTACATGCAGTATGCAGTATGCAAGGTGCAGCGCGCTGCCTTGCGTTGAGGTGGAGCCCCGGGAATGTAACCTGTAAGGTAAGCGGCATCCGGGCAATGCCCTCGCATGTAAACAATCATCAGAAGTAATGTATTGCACTTGCGGTACGAGACCATCATCATAATTCCCACCACCACCACCACCTTCATCAGCATCATCATTGTGACTGAAGATAATCTGCATTTGGTAGCATTAAATTTGGTACGAAGCAAGCTGGATTTTTTTAGAAAGCTGCCAAATTAATTTGGTAGCATCAATGTTGGTACCAAGCAAGCTGGATTTTTTGAGAAAGCTGCCAAATTAATTTGGTAGCATCAATGTTGGTACAAGCAAGCTCGATTTTTTTTTTAGAAAACTGTTAATTTAATTTGGTAGCATCAATGTTGGTACCAACCGAACTGGATTTTTTCAGCAAGCTGTCAAATGAATTTGAAGCATCAAATTTGATAACGGCTAAGCTGGATTTCTTAAGAAAGCTGCCAAATGAATTTGAAGCATCATGTTTGATAACAAATAAGCTGAATTTTTGCAATGAAGATGGCAAATGAATTTGTAGCATCAAATTTAAGAACAGCTAAGTTGGATTTTTTTAGAAAGCTGCCAAATTAATTCGATAGCATCAAATCTGGTGAAGCATGCTGGATTTTTTCAGAAAGCTG
>CAKNXH010061457.1:32012-56029 GCA_932178445.1 Andricus quercusramuli
ACGGAGAGACGAAAAGATTTTCTTCACAACTCATAAAAGTTGAATTTCGACGTCATCCAGCGTACTTGTAAGATTAATTTTTTAATCATTCCAACATGAAAGTGATTTTATAAATTCTATGCTTTTTGACCAGAGAGCTATAGTGCATAGTATTATGTTAATGTTTTTTGTCTACTAGGTCTAAAATCAATATTTTTTTGAATATTGATTGTTTATTTTGTATAAGTTGTGAAAAAAATCTCTGTAGTTCCGCTGGGATTCGAACACCAGGCCTTCCATATTTCCGGTCTGATGCTTCAACCAACTAAGCTACGGAGAGACGAAATCACTTTCATGTTGGAATTATTAAAAAATTAATCTTGCAAGTACACTGAATGACGTCGACATTAGGAGTTGTGAAGAAAATCTTCTCGTCTCTCCGTAGCTTAGTTGGTTAAAGCATCAGACCGGGAATCTGAAACACCTGGTGTTCGAATCCCAGCGGAGCCAGAGAGATTTTTTTCACAACTCATAAAAAATAAACAATCAATATTCAAATTCGTTGTTAAATTTTGTACATTTTTTTACAAAAAAGTACAGATTTCAACAAAAAAGTACAGTTGTAGAAATGTTGTACTTTCTTGTAAAAATTTTTTCCATCAGGGAATTTGTTTGAAAATGGAACCTTCATTATTGTAGGGATGAAACAGGTGTTTTATAGTTACTTTGAAAGTTGAAAAGACATTCATACTGATGAAGATCCTAATCATCACCATCATCGTGAACATAATCGTTGCAAAAGTGGAATTATTACGTCTTGGATGGTCCCTTATAAAGTTATAAGCATCAGTCGAAGCCTTCGGGCAGCCGTTTTATGAGCCTTCTTCATGTCTTCTTCTTCATGCCACTCTGAGCAAGTACTTATTCCGCTCTTAATTTGTTTATATTTATTACCTTCAGCTATTTGGTGAAAAATCCGACTATTTTGTTTAAATAATTGGATGTTGATTGTTGTTAATATAATACATCATTTTTGTTTTGTTTTTATTCTGCTGAAATATAAATTAATAATTAATAATTTAATAAATTAATGTTAATGAAACCATAACATCGAAAAAATATAAAACATTCGAATGTTTGAAAAATTAATCTTACAATAAGGAATTACGTCGGAATTCAACTTGTAGGGATTGTGAAGAAATTCTTCTCGTCTCTCCGTAGCTTAGTGGGTAAGAGCGTGAGACCGGCAATCTGAACGACGAGGGTTCGGATCCCAGCGGAGCTGTAGAGGAATTTTTCACAATTTGTAAATAAAAATCGATATTCAAAACATTTTGATTTTGGACCATAGACAAGAAACAATCAAGATCAAATTATTTGATGCATTTTATCTGGTCAAAACGATATCACAAAAAAACTTTGTTTAAAGTTTTGTTAGTTTGTATAAAATTTAACTGCTTTGTTATAAAGTCATATTTTGGGCGAGAATTCAAATATTTTGTTGAACATTCGTCTTTTTGAATAGGAGATTCATCCCTTTTAGTAAAAAAAAACAAACTATTTTGTTAAACAATTTCATTTTTTCCTTTTAAAAACTTAATAATTAGGTAGAAAATTCGAATTTTTTGTTCAAAATTATTCTTTTTCTGTTTGAAATTAACTTTTTCGTTAAAAATGTAATTGTTTTGTAGAAAATTCATTTTTAATTGGAAATACAACTATTTTGTTGAAAATTCGGCTTTTTAGGTTTAAAATTCAACTATTTTGGTTAAAAATTAACTTTTCTCTCAATAATCTGCATTTTTAATTAATAATTTTTGAAAAATTAAAAGTGAGGTGGGAAAGTCAACTTTTTTCTTGAAAAATTGTCTACTTTGTTTGAAAGTTGAACTATTTGGTTGAGCATGAGACCCTTTCGTTCAAAAAATTAATTTTTATACAATTAACTATTGGGTTGAAAATTCTTACTTTTCGGTTAAAGATTATCTTTCTTGTTGAAAATTTGATTGTTTTGTAGAAAATTGTGTTTTTTTTGTTTGTTTAAAATTCAACTATTTCGTTGAAAATCCGGCTTTTTGAGTTTAAAATTCGACCATTTTGGTGAAAAATTAGCTTTCTTCCTAATATGTAATTCGCATTTTTTATTAATAATTCAAATTTTTGTAGAGGATTCGTCAAGTTGGGCTTAAAAACTTAACAGTTAGGTAAAAAATTCAAACTTTGTGTTAAAATTTTTTTTTTATAATTCAACTATTCGGTTGGAAATTATTTTTTTTGTTTTGAAAATTAACTTTAAAAAAAAAATATATCATAGAAAACTAGTTTTTTTCTTATTGAAAATTCTACTATTTTAGTTGAAAATTAACTTTCTTGTTAAAAATTCGTATTTTGGATGAATAATTCAACTATTTTGAGGACGATTCGTTTTTTTCAATCAAAAACCTAACAATTAGGTAGAAAATTTAACTTTTTGAGTTGAAAATTGAATTTTTGTTAATAATTCAATTTTTCTGTAGAAAATTAGTTTTTGTCGTTGAAAATTCAACTATTTTATTAAAATCCGGCTACGTGGTTTGACAATAATTCAACTGTTTTTGGCTTTAAAACTTAACAATTAGATAGAAAATTCAACCCTTTTTTTTAAATATTCAATTAGTTTAAAAAAAAAAAATTTTTTCGCTTACAAAATTCTATTGTTTTGGTTGAAAATTACCTTTTTTGTTAAAAATTCATATTTTGGATTGATAATTCAACTATTTTGAAGTGGTTCGTCTTTTTTATCCAAAGACTTAACAATTAAGTAGAAAATTCAAATTTTTTCGATTGAAAATTAAATTATTTGTTAACATTCGATTGTTTTGCGGAAAATTAGTTTTTTTTTTAAATTTAATTATGTTGTGAAAAATCCGACTTGTGTTGAAAATTCAACTATTTTGGTAGAAAATAAATTCATATTCTTCGGTTGATAATTCATCTGTTTTTTTTTTTTGTTTTTTTATAACAATTTCACTATTTTATTTGAAAATGTAACTTTATTGTTGAAAATTCGTCTTTTCTTGTTGAAAATAGATTTATTTGTTTGAAAATTAACTTTCTTCTTGCAAATTCATATTTTTGGGTTGAGAATTCAACTCTTTTGTATTTTTTTTTGTATTGAATATTCTACTATTTTCTTAAAAATCCGACTTTTTGGGTTGAAAATTCAATTATTTTCGTTGAGAATTAACTTCCTTGTTTGAAATTCATATTTGCGGGTAAGGAATTCAACTTTGTTGTGGAAAATTATTTTTTTTATACAATAACTACTTTTGTTGAAAATTCAACTATTCTTTTGAAAATACGACATTTTGAGTTGAAAATTTTAATACTTTTGTTGAAAATTACCTTTCTTCTTAAAAATTCTTATTTTTGGATTAATAATTAACTATTTTGTAGAGAATTTGTCTTGTCTTGAGAATTAACTTTCTTGTTATAAATTTATATTCTTGGGTTAGGAATTCAACTTGTTTGTAAAACATTAGTTTGTTTATAAATTCAACTATTTTCGTTGAAAATTCAACCTTTTTTTCGAAAATATGACTTTTTGGGTTGAAAGTTGAACTATTTGTTAAAAAAATTGACTTTCTTGTTAAAAATTCTTATTTTTGAGTTGAGAATTCAATTTTTTCGAAGATGATTCTTCTTTTTGGCTGGAAATGCAAAATTTTTTCCAAATTTATCTCCTTCATTTGAAAGTTGAACTATTTAATTCAAATTCAACTATTTGTTGAAAATACATTTTTTTATAATTTAACCATAGGGTTGAAAATTCTTTGTTCTTAGTTGAAAATGAACTTTTTTATTGAAAATTCAAATATTTTGTAGAAAACTCATTTTGTGTGTGTGTGTGAGGGGGGTGGGGGGAATTTCACTATTTTTCTTGAAAATTCTATTGTTTTGTCAACAATTCGTCTTTTTAAGTTGGAAATTGAACCATTTTTATTGAAAATTCGACTATTTGTTTAAAAATAAACTTAACAATTAGTTAAAAATTTCCACTTTTTTGTTGAAAATTTGTCTACTGTTGAACTATTCGGTCGACAAATAATTTTTTTTAATGATTCAACTATTCGTTTAAAAATTCTTCTCGCTTGGCTGAAAATTAACTTATTCGTTGGAAATTATTTGCATTTTATCTTATGTTATCATTTAAAACTAAAAAAAAAATCATCACAAAAGTCCTTTGTAATGAAATTATTGTCCAATTTTGGATATCAAAATTCACCCTTACTTTCAATTTTCACAAAAGCTCGACCTCCCCTCTTCTCAAGAGCACTTCTTAGTTCCTTTGATTCGTATTGCATTACACGTAATACCCTCATACATTTATGTGCCAATATAAGATGTATGTATACATGTGGAGCTCTACCTGTCGTCGAGTTCATTGACCGTTTGGCAGACCATCGCTGCTCGTTCGAGTACCGAATCGCAATCTGAATTCAAGATTCTCATTTAATAAAAAAAAAAAATATATTAAAAAAATTATATGTTGATTATTTTAATCAGATGAATCCTCGGATAGAAGATGAACGATTAGCATTTTGACTGCTTCACACAATATGGATAACAAAATATTTGGTTGTTTTAACCAAATCTTTAGGTTGATGAAGCATTTCGTTAATTCATTAAAATAATTTGGTTGGGCCAATCAACTATTTTGTTTAACGAAAATCAACAATAAGTTGTTTGATACACTGAAAAAAATGGTTTGGCTGACCCAGCCAAACGTTTAGATGGATTTTGTTTTCTACAAAAATATGGCTGCATTACCTAAATATTCAGCTGTTTGAGCTAAATTTTGCTATCTAGAAATTTGGTCGATATTTAGCTAGAAAAACTTAATACGTAGGTAACACAGCTAAATATTTAGGTAATACAACTATATTTTCTTAGGAGACGAAATCTAGATACACGTTTAGTTAAGGCAGCTAAATCATTTTTTGCAGTGTTTAATAAAAAGAAAAGGATAATGGTTATTATATAGATAACAAAATATTTGTTTGACTCAACCAAATTTGTTGGTTGTTTTAGCTAACTATTTTGGTTGATGTAGTATTTCGTTAATCCAATCAAACAATTTGGCTGGGTCAATCAAATATTTTGTTCAACAAAAATCAACGAAAAGTTGTTTGATTCACTGAAAAACATGGCTTAGCTGTCGCAGCTAAACATTTAGATGGATTTCGTCTTCTAAGGAAATATAGCTGTATTACCTAAATATCTAGCTGTTTTAAATAAATTTTGCCATCTAGAAATTTCGTAGATAGAAAAATTCAGCATAAACAACTTGATACTTAGGCAACACAACTATATATTTGGGTAATACAGCTATATTTTCTTAACAGACGAAATCCAGCAACACTTTTAGCTAGAGCAGCTAAACCATTTTTTGCAGTGTCCAAAAAAAAAACGATTATGGTTATTATATAGATAAAAAAATATTTGTTTGAGTCAAACCAATTTTTTGTTTGTTATAACCAAACTTTTTGGCAGATGGAGTATTTCGTTTATTCAATTAAATAATTTAGCTGGGTTAATCAAATATTTCGTCCAACAAAAATAAACAAAAAAAGGATGATGGTTATTGTATACAAATCTATAGATAAAAAAAATAGTTGTTTGACGCAACCCAATTTTTTGGTTGTTTCAACCAAATCTTTTGGTAGATGGAGTATTTCGTTAATTCAATTATACGATTTGGCTGGGTCAATCAAATGTTTTTTGAATCAGCCAAAAGTTGTTTTATTCAACCAAAACAAGGATATGGTTATTACATGGATAACAAAATATTTGGTTGATCCAACCAAATCTTTTGGTTGTTTTAACTAATATTTTTTGTTGTTTTAGCCAAATATTTTGGTAAGTGAAGTACTTTGTTGATTCAATTTCAAAAATTGACTGAATAAATCAAATATTTTGAAGAATCAATCAAAAGTTGTTTGATTCAAAAAAATTTCTATCTATATCCGGTAATCCAAGAAGTTTTTATCTATTTTGTTGAAAATTTGTTTGTTTTTTCTTTGTTAAAAATTAATTTTCTTAACTGCAAATTTAATTATTGTAGTTGTTCTAATAATTTGTTTTTCTCAGTTGAAAATTAATAGATTTTGTTGAATTTGTTTTTTTTTTTTTTTAGAAAAATAAGATTTTTGTTTGAAAATTCCTTTTTTTTTTGTTAAAAAATGTACTATTTTTTTGAAAACTCGTGCATTAGAAAATTAATCTTCTTGCTTAAAAATTCATCTTATTCGATTGAAAGTTGAAATATTTTTATCGAAAATTTAACTTGTCAGTTGAAAATCCGCTGTTTTTTTTTAGTTAAAAATTATTGCTTCTTGTTCAAAATTCAACCATTTGGTGAAAAATTCATCTGATTTGCAGTATATTGCACAATTCTGTTAAAAAATCATATTTTTCATTGAAAATTCAACTGTTTTGTTGAAAATAAATTTTTTTAACTGGAATTTGCACCATTTTATTTTCCGCTGAAAATTTATCTTTTTTTAGTTAAAATTTCCACTACTTCGTTGAAAGTTGAAATACTTTTTTTTAAATTTATTTTTCCTGTTGAAGATTCTTGATTTTGGTTGGAAATAATTTGGTTGAAAATTGAACTATTGGATTGAAAATTCGTTGTTTTGGTTCAAAATTAATTTTTTTAACTGAAAATTCAACTATTTTAATCTTCGTTAAAAATTTTCTTTCTTAGTTGAAAATTTAACTACTTGATTAAAAGTTGAATAACTTCATTGAAAATTCATTTTTTGGTTGAAAAGTATTTTTTTTTTGTTTGAAAAATTAATTCTTTTAATAGAAAATGTAACTTTTTCATTTGTATTAAAAATTTGTCCTTCTAAGTAGAAAATTCATGTATTTTGTGGAAATTTCGTGTTTTTTTGTAGAAATATAATATGTTTGCTTGAAAATTCATCTTTTTTGAAAAAAGGAATATTTTTTTGAAAATTCAACTTTATCGTTGAAAATTTATGCATTTTTTGTTTGCTAAAAAAGTACTATTTTGTTGAAAATCCGCTGTTTTTTTCTTAGTTGAAAATTAATGTTTCTGGTTGAAAATTTAAGCTTTTGGTGGAAAATTAATTTTCTTTGAACGAAATTAAAAAATTTTGTTAAAAAGTTATATTTTACGTTGAAAATTCACCTATTTGGTTGAAAATTCTTTTTTTCCTGGTAAAAAGTAGGTTAAACAATTTTGGTACAAAATTTCCTTCATTAGTTGAAAATTAAACAATATTGCTGAAAATGCTTTTTTTTTTAGAATGAATTTTTTTAACTAAAAAATCAACTATTTTAGTTTTTGTTGAAAATGTATTTTTTCTAGTTAAAACTTTAACTACTTGTTTGAAAGTTGAACTAATTTGTTATGAATTTAGTTTTCTTGTTGAAAATTCTTGATTTTAGTTGGAAATGATTTGGTTAAAAAGTGGTTAAAAATTTTCTTGGAAACTCTTTATTTTGGTTAGAAATAACTTTTTTAAACGGAGAATTTAAATATTTTATCTTTTGTGGAAATTTTGTTTTTCATAATTGAAAATTCAGTTATGTTAAAAAATTGTGCATTAGAAAATCAATTTTCCGGCTTGGAAAAACATTTTTTTTTGTTGAAAATTACTTTTTTTCTTGGTTCAAACTGAATTTTCTACACAAAAATTTAACTATTCCTTTTTTTTTTTAATTTATCTTTTTTTTAGTTAAAATATACTTATTTTTGGGAAAATTCGTTTTTTTTTGACAGAAAATTAATTTTCTTGGTTGAAAATCATGGTTTTTGTCAAAACTTCAACTACTTCTTTAAAAGTTAACATTTTTCTTCGAGAATCAGGCCCTTTTGTTTAAAAATTAATCTACTTTGTAGAAAATTCAACGATTTTGTTGAAAAGTTATTTTTTGTTCCAAAATTCTTAATTTTAGTTGAAAATTAATCTCTTTCATTGAAAATTTAACTCTTTTGTTGCAAAACACATTTTTTTTTATTAAAAATGAATTTTTGTTCAACAAAAATTTAATTTTTTTATTCTTTTTGAAAATTCTTCTTTCTTAGTTGGAAATTCATATATTTTTTGAAAATTCATCTTTTTTTAGTTAAAATTAACTTATTTTTGGGAAAATTCGTCTTTTTTATGGAAAATTAATTTTCTTCGTTAAAAATCGTGGTTTTGGTCAAAACTTCATCCATTTCTTAGAAAATTAACATTTTTCTTTGAGAATTAGGCTCTTTTGTTTAAAAATTAATCTACTTTGTAGAAAATTAAACAATTCTGTTCAAAAGTCATTTTTTGTTTCAAAATTCTTAAGCTTAGTTGCAAATTCATCTCTTTCATTGAAAATTCAACTCTTTTATTGCAAAATAATTTTTTTGTTGAAAATTAATTTTTTCAAATGAAAATTTCACTAATTTATTTTTGGTGAAAATTCGTTGTTTTGATTAGAAAACATTTTTTTTAACTGGAAATTTAACTATTTTATCTTTTGTGAAAATTTGTCTTTCTTAGTTGAAAATTCAATTATGTTGTTAAAATATTACGCATTAGAAGATCAATCTTCCTGCTTGAAAAATCTTTTTTTTTTTGTTGAAAATTATTTTTTTTCTGGGTTCAAAGTGAATTTTCAACATAAAAAAAAAACTATTCCATTTTTGTTGAAAATTTATCATTTTTTAGTTGCAAATTCACTTATTTTTGGGAAAATTCGTCTTTTTTTGGCAGAAAATTAATTTTCTTCGTTAAGAATAATGTTGTTGGTCAAAACTTCAACTATTTGTTTAAAAATTAACATTGTTCTTTGAGAATTAGGCTCTTTTCTTTAGAAATTAATCTTCTTTGTAGAAAATTCAACAATTTTGTTCAAAAGTTATTTTTTGTTTCAAAATTCTTAATTTTAGTTGAAAATTCATCCCTTTCATTGAAAATTCAACTCTTTTTTGGCAAAATATTTTTTTTGTTGTTAAAAAATGATTTTTTTTAAACAAAAGTTTAACTTTTATTTTTGGTGAACATTCGTCTTTCTTAGTTGAAAATTCATATATTTCGTTGACGATTTATTTTTTTTTTAGTTAAAATTCACTTCTTTTTGGGAAAATTCTTCTTTTTTTATGTAACATTAATTTTTGTTGTTAAGAATCATGGTTTTGGTCAAAACTAAAAATTAATCCACTTTGTAGAAAATTCAACAATTTTGTTGAGAAATCATTTTTTTGTTTTGAAATTCTTAATTCTAGTTGAAAATTCATCTCTTTAATTGAAAATTTAATTCTTTTGTTCCAAAATATTTTTTTTAGCAAAAATGATTATTTTTTTAATGAAAATTTAACTATTTTATTTTTGGTTCAAATTCGTCTTTCTTAGTTGAAAATTCATATATTTTGTTGAAACTTCGTTGTTTTTTTGGTAGAAATATAAGATTTTTGTTTGAAAATTCTTCTATTTGGTTAAAAATTGAACTATTTTGGTGACAAATTTAACTATTTTGTTGAAAATTCGTGGATTTTTTATTTATTTTTTGCTAAAAATTGAACTATCCCATTTTTGATTGTTTTATCTTTTTGAGTTGAAATTTTTTTTTGTATAAAATTAATGAAAATGCAGCTGTTTGGTTAGAAATTAAGATTTTCTGGTTGAGGATTCAAATGACACATGATGACTTTGTAAAGCTCTTCACCTGGGGTGATTGCTAGAAAACCTAGTGAGTCACGCTCACCGCGTAAGGGTTTTGGCTCAATAGTATAATAATAAAATAATAATAATGATAATAATACGAGCTTAAAAAATGGATAACCAAATTTTGAAGTATCTGAAATGAGAAATGTGGAATTCTGAGGATCTAGGTAACGAGTCAGATCAAGTACTCTGGCCAATCAGTGTTAAGTTTAATGACCTATAATTGCCTAGCGCTTATCTAATCAACAATGGCTGCTTATCATGTCACTCGAGTTCACGAGACAAGATTGAAGGAAGGTCAGTTATCGTTTTTGTTGATTCCGTAACAGTTTTCCTTGTATCGTATCCCCTCAGCGTCATCTTCCTCGAATTAAACGTGCCTCGACTGCTAAATTTTTGGATCCAAAAACATTCCAATTCTATTTATCATTTATCTTTTGAAATATTTCCAATTTTTCGCCCAAGGGATCAAGGGACCAAGGGGTTTTCTGCAGTTTTCCTTTCCCCTGGCCAAACGTCCAGGCAAATGCGATTACTTCTGATAAAGTCGGATTCAGCTGTGGGTTATCATTTGATGGGAATGAATTTTCTATTGTTTAAATATTTTAATTGTTGAACAAAATTATACGATACTTTGCAGGGAGGGTAGCCCGTGTAGAGACCTCTGTTTCACCGGGGGTTTAAAATAAAAAGAGATAGTACAATATGCTTCAGCCGGATTGTTTATTATAAATTAATAATGTATATTAACAAAGTATAAAATGCATACAACAAAATATATGAATTTTCAACGAAAAAGATTGATCTTTTACCAAAAAAAGACAATTTTTCAACAAAATATATAAATTTGTAACCAAATACTTGAATTTTCGAATGAGAAGTTCAATTTTCTATAAAAAATACCAATTTTCTATAAAAATACCGATTTTTAATAAATGACATCAATTTTGAACTAAATAGATGAATTTTCAGCCAAGAAATTTTCTTATCAAAAAAGTAAATTTTTCAACAAAATAAATCAGTTTTCCATCAAATAGATGAATTTTCCATGTGAAAAAGTAAATTTTCAACCAAAAATGGAATCTGTTAATTTCCAGTCAAAAAAATTAATTTTAAACTGAATAGTTGAAATTTTAACCAAAGAAACAAAATTTTCAACTAAAACAACGAATCTTCAACTGAAAAACTTAATTTTTGACAAATGTAGTTTCTCGAATTTTCTACAAAATAGTTGAAATTTTCACCCGAAAATGTGATTTTTCAACAAAAAAGTCAATTTTTAACCAAAGCAGATTCTGAATCAGATAGTTGCATTTTTTACCAAAAAAGATTAAATTTTTCAACCAAAAAAAATTATTTGATTAAGAAAAAAAATCGCAATAAAATTATTGAATTTTCAAGTGAAGAAAAATTTCAACAAAACAGATTTTTAATAAAAATTATGACTTTTTACAAAATTTTTGAATTTTCAACCAAAAAGAATTGACTTTCAACAAAAAATAGTTGAAATTTCTTATCAGGGAATATTAATTCAGTCCTCATTAGGCTCTTTACCCCTTTTTTACAGAATTCATTTTTTTAAATTGAAAAATCATATTTTTTTATTGAAGAATCAAATTTTTGGGTTGAAAATTCGACTATTTTTAAGAAAATTACTTTTTCTGTTTAAAAAATTCAACTTTGGTTAAAAATTTTATTATTTTTATGAAAAATTATATTTTTGAGTTGAAAATTCAACTATTTTTGAAAAAAAAATTTTCTTAAAAATTCAACTGTTTCGTTAAGAATTCTTCTTTTTGGTTGAAGATTAATTTTTTGAGCAGAAATTAAACTTTTCCATTATTGGTTACAAATTGATCGTTTTTAGTCGAAAATTCACAATTTTGGTAAAAAAATTGAAATATTTTGTTTTAAATTCGTCGTTTTTCGTAGAAAATCAATTTTCTTAATTGGAAATTTAACTGCTTAGTTGAAAGTTAAACTACTTTGTATGAAACTAATTTTATTAGATTAAGATTTATCTCTTTGCTTAAAAATTTTGCTATTTTTTTAAATTATATTTTTGAGTTGAAAATTCCACTAATTTTTGGAAAATGTCTTTTTTTGTCTCAAAAGTTCAACTGTTTTTTTTTAATTCGTCTTTTTGGTTGAAAATTAATTTTTTGAACTGATATTAAATTTTTTCCGTTATAGTTTACAAATTAGTTGAAGATTTTCTTTTTTATAATGAACTTTTTTGTCGAAAAATAATATTTTCGGGTTGAAAATTCCACTGTTTTTTCAGAAAATTCCTTTTTTTTGCCATAAAAATTCAACTGCTTTGTTAAAAATTCGTCTTTTTGGTTGAAAATTAATTTTTTGAACTGAAATTATCTTTTTCGTTATTGACGAAAAATATAACTGCTTGTTAAAAGTTGAACTACTTTGTTCACAAATTTATTTTATTAGTGGAAAATTTATATCCTTGGTTGTAAATTTTATAATCTTTTTGAAAATTCGTTCTTGTCTTAGTTTGAAAATTATTATTTTTTAGCTAAAAATTTAGCTATTCAATTGTTGGTTGATAATTCGTCGTGTTTAATTTAATATTTAACTATTTGTTTGAAAATGAACTTTTTTCTAAAAAAATCATATTTTCGGATTGAAAATTCAACAGTTTTTTTTTGATAATTCGTTTCTATGTCTTAAAAATTCCACTGTTTTCTTAAAAATTTGATTTTTCGGTTGCAAATCAATTTTTTGAACTGAAATTTAACTTTTTCATTACGTTTAAAAATTGATAATTTTTAGTTAAAAATTCACTAAACAGGAAGTCAATTTTCTATGCAGATTCTTCTTCTTCAAACCAAAAAGACGAATTTTGAACAAATGAGATTTTTCACTTAAGAAAAAAAATGTACCTACATTTTTGAACCCTGAAGTCAAAAGACAAATTGTCTCTACAAAAATTGAATTTACAAACAAAAAATATGATTTCAGCAACAAATTATTTTTCCACGAAACTGATGCATTTTCGCCCTAACAAAAATGAAATTTTGAACCTAGAAAATTATTCCTTTCTACCAAAAAAGGACAACTTTCAGTAAAAAAAGATCAATCTTAATAAAATGAAAAAGTTACATTTTCAGATAAAAAATTAATTTTGAGCCAAAAAAAGTCTTTTCCACTAAACAGTTAAATATTTAACTAAATAATGAAAGAAAAATTTAACAATGTAGTTTAACTTTTACCCAATTATTCAACCGAAGAGATGAATTTTCAATTAAAAATGTAACTGTTTAAAAAAAATGATGAAATTTCTACCAAAGCAGTTGAATTTATAAACCAAAAAGATAAATTGAAAAAAACAGCAGAAACATTTGTGACATTTTTATTCTAGAACCTTTTATAAGCCGAATAAAACAATTTAAAATAAAAATGCAAAAATTTCTAATTTATCCTGCTTACTTTTTTAAAGTTATATAAATTCTCTAAGTTTTACAAGATTTTTTTTTCTAAAGCCTTGACTTTTCCCTCATTTGAAAAAAAAATTTTTTCGGCTATATATTTATCTTGATTTTTATGTAAACAACGGCCTTTTAGAAAAAACTTGATTTTTCAAAAAAAAATTCAAAGATGTCTTTGTTTATTTAAAAATATGTATATTTTTTTCATATTTATCACTTTCAAACCCGTACTGTTCAATTCTTCAGGATTTTCCCTATAAAAACCAAAAAAAAAGAGGCAAAATTGTTCAATTAGGAACGAAGATATGAGCTGTTAAAGTTTGCCGGGTGAACCTAACCCAGTGTGTATACCTCGTTATAAAACGAGTTTTAAGAGATTATGACTATTTTTAATTGATGTTTTAGAGATTGGTATGGATTTTTTTATAATTTGACTCAATAATTCTTCTAATTTTCTAGTTCGAGAGCCTATTGTTTCAACGAGTAAGATACTCTTAATTAATTCTCTACAAAATTGAGCCTGTTTGCAGAAAAATAGCCAAACTCTGAATTTGTTGTAAAATTGTTGACCTCAATTTTTCACTTATTAAGTAAAATTGTTTTATATTTTTCACAGGTCCACCTACCACATCAATACCATCACCCCAATTTCGGTCTATTTCATTAAAATAGTATTTTCTTATCTTGGCAATAGCTCCTCCTGATTTGTGTACACGTATTGCTAAGAGCCCTCTCGGTTCGACGAACGGGAGAAATTCTCTTTCAAAGAGCAGCCAATGACGGTCGTTCACCTCTACCGTGACCACAGACAGAACGTAGACTGTACGTCTTCCACCTCCTCTCCTCCTCTCCTCCTCACACCTCCTTTGCCACCACACCAGTCATTTACTTCTTTCTTCCTTTCTTCCTTTCTTCCTTCCTTCCTTTCCTTCTTCCTTCTCTTTCTTTCTTCGCACTTCGCAGCCTTCCGATTACTTCTGACTGCCTCTGACTGCCTCTGACTGCCTCTGATGGGACGAGGCACGTGCCCAGTATATTATGTTTCCCACGCAAAACTTGTAAACGTGTTCAAGTCTTATCAGACTTACATGAATGTCAGTCAATACCCAAGGGCCGTTCACAGGGTGTCTAGCGTCCTGGAAATCCTTGAAAACCTGGAAAGTCCTTGAATTCGTTTTTACCTGGAAAAACCTGCGCTGTAAAAAATTTCGGAAATTTTCCCTATACTTTGGAAAATGTTCCTTTTTGAATGGAAATATGTCGATCGGTTTGGGAAATTTTACATACATGTTTGGGAATGAAAAATTTCTATAATATTTGGGAAATTTTCCCATAAAATTTCAGAAATTTTCCCACTAAGTTTGTAGGTAAGATTTCCAACTTTGGGTGGGAGAAATTATTTTCCTAAGAAGGTTGGAAATTTTACCAATATTTTCGAAAATTTTCCTTTTTGAATGGAAATATTTCGATCGGTTTGGGAAATTTTATGTACATGTTTGGAAATGAAAAATTCCTACAATATTTGGATAGGAAATATTCCATTTGCCTTTAGAAAATTTGCACATAATTTCGTTTATTTTTGGGAAAATTTCCTCATTTTGAAGTAAAATTCCCAAATAAATTAGGAAATTTTTCTTAATTTCCAATTTTATTGGACTGGGAAAGACACAGGTTTTGAAAAAAATCTTGCAAAAGTCAGGGACTATCAAAGATAATAAATTTGAAATTTTTTAATTTGAATTTAAAATTTGTTTATTCCATTTATAAAAGATTCTACGTTAAAAATGTTACAAAATTGAAATTGTGGTATTTGAATATTAATGGTCAGAGAAAATGAAAAATTGGTTAAAATTCATCTTTTTGGTTGAATATTCATTTTTCTTCATTCAAAAATAATTTTTTTAAATTGAAAATTCAACTAGTCCAGTTCAGAATTAATTATTTTTGTTCAAAATTTATTTCGTTGGTTGGAAGTTCAACTACTTTATGGAAAACTCTTTTTTTTTTTTGTTAAAAAATTACTTTTTTTGGCTGAAAATGTAACTATTTCATTTTTGGCTGAAAACAGATTTTTTCAAATTGAAAATTCAACTACGTACTCTGGTAATAGTTGAACTACTTTATTAAAATTGATTTTTTTGTCCAAAGATTTATCTCTTGGATTGAAAATTAAAATATTTTATTGAAAATTCCTTTTTTTGTTGTTGAAAACTGATTTTTTTTTGTTAAAAAATTAATTTTTTCAACTAAAAATGTAACTATTCCATTTCTGGATAAAAATTGATTTTTTGTTTAATTTGAAAATTCAGCTACTTGTATAAAAGTTGAATCACTTTGTTGAAAATTAATTTTTTTGTTTCGAGATTTATCTCTTAAGTTGAAAATTTAACTATTTTATTGAAAATTCGTTCTTTTTTATTTAGAATTAATGTTTCACCTGAAAATTTAACTTTTCCATTTTTTGATGAAAATTCATCCATTTAGTTAAAAATTCGTTGTTTTACAAATTTTTAACGAAATAGATGAATTTTGAACCCTCTAGTTCAATTTTCAACTGAAAAAGATAACTTACAATCAAAAATGTATAAGTTGAATTTTCAGTTCAAAAAGTTAATTTTCAACCAAAAAAACCGAATTTTCAATAAAATAGTTAAATTTTCAACCAAATTATTTTCAACTGAAATCAAGAATCTTCAACCAGAAAAATGAATTTTTAACCAAATAATTCAACTTTCCACCAAGTAGTTAAATTTTCAACCAAAAAAGATACATTTTCAACCAAAAACGAAATACTTACAATTTCAATTGAAAAACCAATATTTTACAAAATTATTTAACTGAAATGAAGAATTTTTAACTGGAATACATAAATTTTTAACTCAAAACAAAATTTTTTCAATAAAAAAAAACGATTTTCAACGATATGGTTAAATTTTCAAATAAATAAATAAATTATTTGATCAAATTAAGTGAATCTTCAATTTAAAAAGACGAATTTTCAACAGTACAATTGAATTTACAAACAAAAAATGACTCTTTAACAAAATTGTCAAATTTCCTACAAACTAGATTGATTTTTCACCATAAAGTTGAATTTTCAATCAAAATAATCAAATTTTCTGAAAAACAATTCAATTTTGAGCTAAATAATTGAATTTTAAACCTTAAAAGATAAATTCTCAACAAAAAAATGTAATCACCTAAATTGTTGAACCCTGAAGCCAAAAGACGAATTTTCTGTACAAAAATTGAATTTTCAACCAAAAAAAAAAATTGAATTTTTATTTAAAAAGATTTCAGTTTGACTTTTCAACATCAGTATATGATTTTTTAATAAGAAGTAAATTTTCTACGAAGGTACTTGAATTTTCAACCCAAAAAGACGAATTTTCAACAAAACAGTTTAATTTTCAACGAAAAAGGATAACTTTCTAAAAAAATTATTTAATTTTCAATAAAAGAGTTAAATTTTTGGCCAAGAGAGATTAAATTTATGCAAAAACAGATGATTTTTTTATAATAAAAAAAAAAACAAATATTAAAAAAAATTGTTGAATTTTTATCAAAAAATATTAAAATTGGTTTTTCAACATAAAATGTGAATGTTTCTCAAAAGGTACATTTTCTACTAAAGCAGATGAATTTTCAAAGAAAAAAGACAAACCTAATTTAAATCTGGAAAATGTTTTGAAAAATAAAAAACTAAATTTAGATTTCTGAAGGTTTCCAAATAAAAGTTGGAAGCTTTTTAAGGATCTTTGAAGTTTTAAGAAAATAAAAAAAAAATTCTCAATTTTTCTGGGAAAATTTAAAATGATTTTTTGTTTTGAAAAGTTAACATTAAGAGCAAATTAAAAAATATTGAAAAACATTTTTTTAATTAATAAATGATTTTTTAAAATGAATAAATAAATAAATTAATTTTTAATTAATTAATAAATTAATAAATATATTTTAGAAGGTTTGAAAAGATTCCAAAGTAATTTAATTTGTGAAAAAATTAAAAAAAGTTTAAAACAGAATGCAGATGTTTGAAAATTCCGAACAAAAAATTTATGAGCTGTTTAAGCATGTTGAAAGGTTTTAAATAAATAGAAAATTCGTATCAAAATTCCTAGAAATTGTATTAAATTATTTGGTGTTCATTATTTTTTATCTATTGGTCTAAAATCAATATCTTGAATACTGATTTTTATTTCTAAATAGTGAAAAATTGCTCTCAAGCTCCGCTGGGATCCGGACCCATGTTCTTCTTGTTTGCGGGTCTGATTACCTGCCCGGGAATCTGAAGAACCTGGGTTCGGATCCCAGCGGAGCTTGAGAGCAATTTTTCACTATTTAGAAATAAGAATCAGTATTCAAAATATTTATTTCAGACAAGTAGACAAAAAACAATGAAAATCAAATTATTTATCTAGTTTTAAGTTCATCTATTTTGCTATAAATTCAACAAATTTGTTAAAAAACAATCCTTTAGGTCAAAATTTCGCGTAAGTCCACTTTAGGCGGAGTAATCAACCAAAAAATTGTTGTCATCGGAAGTAATCCGCTATAATCCGCTAAAATCCGCTATAATCCGCTGTAATCCGCTATAAACCGCTATAATCCGCTACCATTATACCATTAAGCCATTTCCCTTTTGGGGTAGGCGTGAAACTACCCGATTCGGGTAGCGTTTCTAGGTGGATAGTTTCTTGTAGTAAATAACTACAAGTGTAGGCTCACCACACCCACGACACGCCAACAGCACGCAGTTAGTAGTATTCCCGAACGGTCACCCATCAAAGTACTAATCGCGCCCAACGCTGCTTAAATTCAGTGATCTTACGAGAACAGGTTTTTCCAGCGGGGCATGGCCGTTGGCTATAATCCGCTATAATCCGATATAATCCGCTACAATCCGCTATAATCCGCTACAACCCGCTATAATCCGCTACAATCCGCTATAATCCGCTACAATCCGCTACAATCCGCTATAATCCGCTACAATCCGCTATAATCCGCTACAATCCGCTATAATCCGCTATAATTCATATCCACTGATCCGTATTTTCAGGAGTCATTTCCCCCGCGGTACGTAACGTGTAACGTGTCAATCGTTTGACTTACATGACAGTACGTAACGCGTCGCAGGCTATCTAGTGCTTGAAATATGATGAAAAAAAACCAACACTTGTGTAACTACCCATTTTTTTGTTCACCTCCGTCGTAATACACAGCCTGACGCTGCAAAAAATTCTATTTATGAAGCATAAATAGATAAATCTCGCCAACCTGTCTGCAATGTTATATATTCGAGCAGGGTGGCCACAAGTCAGGGAAAACCTGGAAATCATGAAAATATCACAAATTTTGAAAAAAAAATTTTCAAAAAGCATGGAATTTCTGGAGAAATTGATTTTCGGAAAACAATTATTATCCAATTTTAACTTTTTTTTTAAGGAAACTAATCAAATTTCGCATTGAACCATCATGGCTGATTTTTTAATTTTTCTTAATTTTTTTGTTTGTTAATTAACAAAAATGAAAAAAAAATTGAATTTTGAAGTATGCCGGTTTAAAAAAATGCAATCAAAAATACCTGGAAAACTTAGAACATTTGTAAAAAAAATGTCAAATGCGTATGTTGAAAAATTTATTGAATTTGTTATAAACAAATAAGTGAATGAAAATTGTTTCGTGGGGATTGGCGGCGATTCGTCACTTGATTCACACTAAATTTGAACAATTTATTGACAAAAAGAGGTTTTTAGTTAAATTAATAAATGTTAATAAATCATTTGTTATTTTAAAAGCAATTTTCATAAACAAATATACATATAAGGTATTTTTGATGGAATAAATAAAGATTCTTTCTGCGGATTTGATCATATTATTACTTGGAAATAAAAGCTAACTATCATATTTGGTCATCAGATAAAAGTTAATAATTGTTTAAACTATCCTAATTAACAAATGCACTATTAGGCTATTTTTGGAGGTACAAACTTGATTTTTTCGATGCAATTAACTATGAATAACTAACTTCTTATTTTTCAAGAACTTTTTTATCGCAGTAAACAATTTATTATTGTGAACGACAATTGTTTAAACAAATTTTTATCATTTTATGTATTTCTAAAAAAATTCCGTTTTTTCACAGACTCAAAAGCCAGTTATTTTTAAATAATTTTTTGCAATGAATCGATAACAATTGATAATTTTTTAACCAAACTTAATTAACAAATAAATTATTTGGTTATTTTTCAGCATTTGAACTTGCTTTTTTTGTGTAATTAACTGTTAATGACATATTTTTTAACTTTTTTTATAGTTCGATAATGAACTACTATTTTTATTTTTATTAACAATCCAGTAAACAAATTTTTCTCGAATTTGTAAACTAATTTTTTTTTTAAATGTAATTAAAATTACTTAGTAATTATTCCTTTCCATGTTGATCGGTTAAAATAATTGTTAATAAAAATAAAAATGGTGGATCGTTATCGAGCAATCAAAGAATGTTAAAAAATGTGTAAAAAAGCAGTATTTTATTCATAAATACAGAAAATGATAAAAATTTGTTTAAACAATTGTTTACAATAATTAATTTTTTGCTCTCATCAAAAAGTTCCTTACAATTTAGAAGTTAGTTATTAACAGTTAATTTCATCGAAAAAATCAAGTTCGTACCTCTAAAAATAGCCAAATAGTGCATTTGTTAATTAAGGTAGTTTAAACAATTATTAACTTTTAGCTGGTGACCAAATATGATACTTAGGTTTTTTTTAAGTAATATATGATCGATTCCATAGAAAAAACTTTATTTATTCCATCAAAAATACCTGATATGGATATTTGTTTATAAAAATTGCTTTCAAAATGACAAATTATTTATTAACTTTCATTAATTCAACTAAAAAAGTCTTTTTGTCCATAAATTGTTCAAATTTATTGCGAATCAAGTTAGTTAGAAAATGATCGGGACAGACTTGCGTCCATTTAGGGCTTTGTCTAGACCGTCTAATGCAGACGGTCTTTTCGGGCCCCAATCGAGTGCTGGCTAACCCGCAATACCAACAAATGTCCCAAGTGTCTCATCCAAATATTTTTTTGTATATTTCTAAAAAGAGCCAAGGTGTTTAAAAGTATCAAAAATGAAAAATGAATTTTTTTCCTCATCTAGTCAGACTTTTCGGGCCCTAATCGGGTGCTGGCCAGCTTATTGGGACAACAATTTTTCTAAAATCTGAATACAATTTTTTTACACATTTCCATGAATATAAAAGAAATTGTAGAAAATTCATCTCTTTGGCTTCAGAATTAACAATTTTTGATCGAAAATTAAACTATTTCATCAAAAATTAAACTATTTTTATGAAAATTTAATAATTTGGTAAAAAATTGAATTTTTCGTTGAAAATTCAACTGTTTTATAGATAATTCCTTTTTTTGGCTTAAAAAATTAACAATTGTAAAAAAACTATTTGGTAGAAAATTTATATATTTTGTTGAAAATTCTTCTATTTGGTTAGAGAATTATTCTGAATTGTTGAATCAAATTGGTTCAAAATCCATCTTTTTTTATTGAAAATTACTTTTTGAAATGAAAATTTGACGCTTTCACTTCTAGTTCAAAAAATACATTTTTTAGTTGAAAATTCAAATATTTCATTTATAATTTAACGTTTTTCCTGAAAAAACGTGTTTTGGTTGAATTTTAATTTTTTTTTTTTTCTTTGAGGATTCGACCTTTTGATTGAAAATACATTTTTGTAGGGTGAAAATGAACTTTTTATTTAAAAGTCAACCACTTTGTTGAAAATTTTTTTATTGTTGAAAATTTAAATGTTTCGTTCAACATACTTGGTAATTATTCAAACAATTTTATTTTGTTTAAACAATTTTTTCTTCCTAAAATCGTGAAAAATTATAATTTTCTGAAAATGTAGATACGATTAAAGAATGCTGAAAGCGATATACTTTTAAAGGATATTTGGCGATTATTTAAACCATTATTAATTATTTAAATAATTTACCCTCTTAAAGCGAGAAAAGTTATTATTTTCTGGAATTAATGATAAAATTAACGGATGGTGAGAGTAATATTTTTTTTTAAAAGATATTTAGTAATTTTTAAAACAATTTTAATTTCTTTAAACAATTTTCATTTGTTCAAACAATTTTTTCTGTGTAAATCGTGAAAAGATATTTTTTTCTGCAAGTAATGAGAGAATTAAGTAAACAATAATAATTTGTTCGAAAAATTGAATTTGACAATTATTTATTTTGAAAAATTATTCATTTAGAAAAATTCGGTTCGAAAAATTATTTATTTTAACGAATAGGATCTGAAAAATAACGATCCGTAAAAGATTGAAGAAAATTTCATTTTCAACGAAGGAAGCTGAATTTTAAAATCAAGAGGATGAACTTTTAACAAAACATTCAAATTTTTGAATTTTTTAAACCAAAAGTGGAATCGTCAAATTTTCATTTCAAAAAGTAATTTTCAATAGAAAAAGACGGATTTTCAACCAATTTAATTTAATCAAAAAGATTAATTTTTAACAAAGTAGTTGAGTCTTTAACAAAAAATATGAATTTTCAATTAATAAGATTAATTTTCTAACTAAATAGAAGAAATTTCAACAAAATACATGATTTGTCTAACAAATAATTTTTTCTTCTTCAATATTTGTTGAATTTTTAAACCAAAAAGATGAATTATTTTCAAGACAGTTGAATTTTCAACAAAAAAGTTAAATTTTTACCAAATAATTACATTTTCCCAAAAATGATTTAATTTTCAACAAAATAGTTGAATTTTTAATCAAAAATATGAATTTTCGAAAAAAATTTCATTTTTAACCAAATAGTTCAATTTTCTACCAAAATGTTGAAATTTGAAGCCAGAAAACGAATTTTCTACTATTTCTTTTATATTTTTGGAAATGACCACAAAAAATCTGACTTGATAATGAGAAAAAAAATAATTTTTTTCTATTTTTTTGGTCAATAAGTATAATAATAAGTATAATAATTTTTTGGATTTTTTTCAATTTTTTCTAATTCTTCCAAATTAACTTCAATTGTTTCGAATTTAATTTGAAGCCCTGAAAATAATAAATTAAATTTTTTAAATTAAAAGTTTTTTTATACCATTTATAAATAATTCTATATTAAAAATGTCAAAAGATTGAAATTTTACTCTTCAGATATTAATGGTCATGGAAAATGAAGAATTAGTCAGGGAAAAGTCAGGGAATTTTTTCAAATGAAATTTTAAATATCAAATTTTTAGTCAAATGTTTAATAATTCCATAATTTATTAATTCGAATTCAATAATTTTCATAATTTAATCATCCAAATATAATAATAAAAATATTAATAAAATTAACAATAAAAATGTTTTAATAATTTCCAATTAGAATTTAATAATTTATTCATACATTTTTTTAAATTTTACACGAGTCGAATCTTTCATAAGTATAGCTATAATAAAAATTTAATTATGTGTTGTCATTTTATTAAATAATTTTCCTCAAGACATCATTCAAAAATTAGAGAGCCTCATTCAGAAATAAGGGGAACTAATCATTTCTAATTTAAAGATCATTTCAATAAAAATGATTAGAAAGTTCTAAATTAGAACGAGGAATCAAAAATGATTGCATTTAATTTATAGCCTGCAATCTTCGATAGTTCAATGTCCTAAAACCCAAAGTTAGAAGCTCTCTGTAATTTATTTTCTGAACCCAAAATTTTTTTTAATTCACAAAAAAAATCCATTTTTAAAAAAAAAGTTATATTTTTTTCAAATATCACCCCCATAAGTATGTTTTTTAGGGTCTCGAAAACCCCCATAAGCGAGAAAATGAGTTTTGCCAGTTTTTGGGGCTAATTCTGATTTTTTTGGGGTTTTTTAAAATAAAAATTGTTTCTAATACATAAAATAATACTTTATACTGATTATTAGATGTTTAAATAAATTAAATAAATTTTAGAAAAAAACCGCATCTTTTTATTACTTATTTTAGTGATTAAAATTTGCCAATTAGAAATTGAAAATTAAATTAACCAGAGTGAAAGCTTCAGAGTTTTTAGAAATCTGAATTTTTATTAAATTTCAAAAATTATGATTTAACATAAAAATTTATTAGACAAATCTTTTTAAAATTAAAAAATAAATTCACCTTTATTTTCACCGTTCAAAATGGAAAAATTTTCAATTTTCAACCTTTAAAATTTGAATTATTCTACAAAATGTTCAAAATAAAAGGTAATTTTAAATGGGAAACATTAAAAAAAAAAAAAATGAAAAAATGTTCACTCAACTTGAAATTTAAACAAATCCGGAAATAATTTGAAAAAAAATGAGTCCCGAAGAATTGTGATATTAAAACTTTTTTCGTACCCAAATCCTGAAAATTTTCTATTATTTTAAATAATTCAAAATAATTTATTAAATAATTTCAAAAAATTCAAGAAAACGGAAAGTTTTGTATGTTCAAAATTAGAAATAAACTATTTAGAATATTTAAATCTAAAATTATTAAATTAATAATTGTCCAACAAGGCTTTTGATAAAAAATTGTTAATTTTGAAATATTTTCAAATGAAATTCAATTCCCTTTGATTTGTAATGGTTAAAAATTGAAAATTCGGAATTTTTATTGTAGAAGCTAAATTTTTAATTTTTCCCTATCATAATTTTGTATTTTACGATTAAAATGAAAATGGTTGAATTTCGAAAAGTATAATTGAAAATTAACTTCTGAACGATTTAAATTTTGCGATTAAATTTGAAAAGGCTGGATTTCAAAAAGGATAATTGATACGTTTTCTAAATAATTTTTCAGTTTTCATTTGGAAATGAAATTTCTCTATTTTGAACAG
>CAKNXH010061458.1:0-48593 GCA_932178445.1 Andricus quercusramuli
CCGCAGTCTTGCCATTTTTATTTGGACTTAAAAAATTTTTTTGAGGGCAGGGATGCCACTGGTAGACTTGCCACTGGCGAGAGATGCCGCAAAAATGTCAATTTCACTGTGAGAAATGCCGTTCGGGAGACAAGGCACGGGTGAGACAAGCCGCTGGGTAGAGATGCCGCAGTTGTGACATGCCGCAGATGTAACATGCAGCAGATGTGACATGCCTCAGATGTGACATGCCGCAGATGTGACATGCCGCGGGTGAGACATGCCGCAGGTGTGACTTGCCACAGATGTGACATGCCGCAGGTGCGACTTGCCGCAGATAGACTTGCCGCATGTGAGACGATATGGACCCAAGAGTAGCGATGGAGAAGCACACACATAGCTGGAACACAATTAGAAGTATGGACTTTTATTCGCTTTCCTAAATTCACTTCAGGATTAACTGATGATGGAATTCGTGGCCAAAGATCTGGAAACAGCAACCAATTTGGACCTTGCCACCAAAAAGAAAAAGATGAAAGCTCCTTGGCAGAGAGACCTCTTGAAGCACAATCAGCAGGGTTACTTGATGATGAAACGTAATGCCAAATTGCTGATGGCAGTGTGGTTTGGATTCCGGAAACTCTATTGGCTATGAAGGTCTTCCATTTTGTGGGATGTCCGTGAATCAAGGCCAGTGTGACTGTTGAATCACACCATAGATGAATGGGAACATATAACAAAAGTGTTTGCTGAACGTGAGGCACAAGTCGAATGAGAAGAACTGCTCCACACAGTTCTAAGCGCGGTAGCGATACCTGTTTCAAGGCAGCAACCTTACTTTCAGAAATCAACAGCGACACTGACTTCGTATTAGAATCAGAGGTCACAAGAAGATAAACTGCTGCGGCGAAGGCTCTCTCTGAAGCATCAGAGAATTCACGCAGTTCACAGGAACCAGAAAATGAACTGAATCTTATCCAACGAGGTACTTCGATTGAGGATACGTTACGAAGACCGTCTTGATATGCAAGCCAGCGTTGACGAACCTCGTCTGGAAGAGGATCGTCCCAGGGGATCTTTGAAAGCCAGAGAGTTTGAATAAGTATTTTAGCTGTTACGGTAACTGGACTCATCCATCCTAGCGGATCGAACAGTTGAGCTATCTGACTCAAAACGCTACGTTTAGTGATGACATCTGGACAGGCTGGTAATTTGACGTCAAAAGTTATGTATATGAAACGATTGCTGGAATTCTAAGTACAGAGGCTGAGACAAGGCTCAAAGGTCTTCTGGAATTTTCTCTAGTAGATAAGAATCACTTGACATCCACTTGCGAAGCGGAAAGCCGCCCGCTAGGAAAAGTCGATGCAATTGATTCTGTGAATAAATTGCCTGCTCGATGTTATCTGCACCTGTGATTACGTCGTCCACGTATGTCCCTCGACGTAGAACTTCAGCTGCTTCTGGATAATTTCCACCCTCATCAATGGCGAGTTATTGAATGCAACGGAGTGGAAGAAAAGGAGCACAAGACAAACCGTAAGTAACTGTGGTGAGACGAAACGTTTGAACTAAATCATTTGGCGATTTTCTCAACAGGATAAGTTGAAGATTCTGATCGTCTCGGTGTACCTGGATTTGTCAAAGTTTTGTTTGAGATTAGTGTGACTTGTTTCGTAGTCACTCTTTAGTTCCGTCTCCTGAACTTTTTCTTTAACAGAAAGGAAAAATATGGAATTCTCTATGCCCATTGTTGAATAACCAATTATAACCTGACTTATTATTTCCTAATCTTCGCATTTAGTTCCCTTCCAAAATTAGTTAGATTGAATATGAGAATATTTTCCTCAATTTTACAAATAATTGGTAATGCTCATTTCTGATCTTCAGTTAACTAGTGAAAATTTCTACTCCAAACAGGATCCAAATGGACGCAAATGTTTAAGCTTCAAATTAATTTAAACATAAATGTCAGATGACAACATTGCTTTTAATTGAACAACATTGGTAGTCATATCAAATTTCTATTCACGCCATCTTATGATAAGTATGTAAACGAATTAATTATTTCGTTCCATTTAACTGAGTATTATAAAAATGAATGGAAATCAAAGAACGTTTGTAAATTAAGGACAAGTGCAGATCTAATAGTGATATGCAATATACAATCACTAAATGTTCCTCACGAAATCAAGAAATGAGAAATACAAGTGCGGACCTTTTGCGTTTCTGATTTTGGTTTCAATATGAAGTCAATATTTAATTTTATTCACAAGTATGCATTTGCTTAAAGCAATAGTCCCAGAGCTTCAACAAAAGAGAATTCAAAATCAACAAACGACTGTTGTCAATGATTTGACCTATAATATTGGAAGGTTTGTGGAAAAGTGTGTGAGAAGAACAAAGATTGGAGCATCAGAAGTGATAAAACATTTACTTTTTTATTATTAATAATTGTAATTAAGAGTTACATGTAACGTTTCAGCAAACAATTTTCTGTAATTAAATTTATGGCATAGAAGAATTCAAGTTTACACGCTCTACTCTAAAACTCAAACAGATTTGACGAAAGGGGCCTACTGGCGTTTCCTTCACTTCAGCTGGGGTCAATAATGTAATCATGCCACTTTCCATGTTTACTTTCGCACGTAATTTATTGTGCTTGAGACCATCATAAGTATATATTCCAGCAAGAGAGCTACTAGTCTCCAATATTGCAAATACGTCACCATCGGATGTCGATAATACAATTTGTTCTTGCGTTGGCATGGCCACAAAGACTTTCTGTCCTGCGAGTACTTGAATTGGTTTATCTGCGGGAAAAGTGCATCTTCGAAGTTCAAACAGACGGTGCGGATTCATGTAGGGAGTAAGACGAATAAGTTGAAGTTGTTCAAGTCCATAATCAGTTCCATCAGAAGAAACAATCGTGGTAGGTGGCACTATGCACCTGGCATGAGCTGGCGACCTGGATCTGGCACGGAGAGAAGGCTCAGCAGGAGAATAAGACCTGGCAGGAGAAGAAGGTCTGACAGGAGCAAGAAGCCTGTCAGGAAAATATTGTCTCTCTAAGGAATAAGAGGGTTCGCTACGAGGAACACCCATTGGAGGAGACCTGGATCTGGTACGAAGAGGAGGCTGAATTGAAGAATGAGACCTGGCAGGAGGAGAAGGTCTGGCAGGAAAAGGTTGTCTCTCTGGAGAATGAGAAGATTCGCGAAGAGGAACACCTGGAATAGGTTCACCATCAGGCAAACATTCGAATTGCAAACTTGGTTCTGCAAGAAAAAAGAGAATTACATTTTTTGATCACGTTGATGCATCATGAACTTTTTGTGGTGTAATGATGAAGTCGGACTGAGAAAATTGAAGGACGAGCCTTGGGGATCTATTCGAAAGCTGGACTAGCAATATTTAGAGAACATTGTTGGGAAAAGATCCGCGAAAGGTTTTATTTCGAAATTAAAAGAGAATGCAAAGGGCTTTTATATAGACATGAAGCTTCCTACGAAATCATCCAAATGGCGCATAATGCACTGTTTTTTAGCACGCATTAATTATAGATATATTATTGTATTATATTTACCAATAAGACTGAGGATGATCGTCGAGGTGAAGACCAGTGCATAAACGATCCCCATTTTTGCCAGTTAGGAGTAAACTGATTAATGCGTTAATGAAGAATTTGGTTAACAGTATATCTATCTAATAAATATTCGGGTGTTCCATTAGGGTATATATTAGGGGTGTTCAGAAAAAAGGAAATCTGAATCTTAACTTGCATCTTCGATGCTTTTGTTCTAGATGTTCTAGATGTTCGAAAATTGACACTGAGAAAGTCATATCATCCAAGAACCTAGAGTGCACATTGATCTCTTTAGTTATATTCTTTCTAATATTTGTATGTACATTTTTACAGTATTACCTTCAAATTGTAGGATACCTAAAATTCAAAATACGAAAAGCCGCATCCTTTATATCCTCTTTCATTTTGCGTTGCGGTCTGCCGTTTTCGAGAAGAATGGAAACGAGTTTCCTGTGGAAAACAGATAAATTCATGACGAGCGACCTCTAAATATTATGCGATTAATTTCTTCTTCCAGGATATTCATTTTCAACCCGAAGAGAACAAAAAGATCGAAGATGCAGGTTGAGATTCGGATTTTTTTTGACGACCCCTAGTATATACATGGTATCTTAATTATTATCCCATGAATTACTGGCGTGATGCCCAGCGATCTGTGATATTTGTATTTCATAATTCAGGCCACGTAAAGAAACTTATTATTTGTCATGAAGACAATTTGAAACATACAAAAATATAATTTACTAAAACACATAATACAATGTGGAACATTTTCTTATCGAAGCAAAAGAATGTCAAATAAAGATAATATGACAATCATTATCAATTTGATGGGCAAATCTTAACACGTGAAGGTAATTTTTCTTGTAGATAAAGATTACACAGAAAACGAGAGGAAAATTCCACTTTGTATTTTCTGTTATAACTTTTATCTTTGATCGAACTTTCAATTTTCATCACAACATTTTTGTATTTCCTTGAAATACTATGTGGGTCATTGGAATACACAGGAATATAATATTCCTCAGAATACCTAAGTATTTCACAGTGTACACAATAATACATTTTTTATTTTTGCTAACGAATGTGGAAATTCATGTTTAGCAGTAACACGCTATTTTCCGATGCTATTTCAGCATAATGTAGCCAAACTTTCGTTTTGGATAAACTTTAATCGAGTGCGAAGCGCGAGACACGAAATGGGAATGTATTCGTTAGAGCAGACGAAGCTTTGCCAAAAAAGAATTTGAAAGCACTAAATTGCTGTTGTCAATAATTTGACCTTTTGTTTTGGAAGGTCTGTGGAAAAATATTGGGAAAGAACAAAGATTAAAGCACTGGATATCATAATACATTGACATTATTATTAGTATTTCTAATTAGGATATACACGAAACATTTTAAGCCGAATTGGGATTACAAATAGCTTTCTCTTTTAGTTTAACATTTTTTTGTAACTCATTCTATAGTTTTGGCTATTGACGTTGACACGCTCTACTCTAAAACTCAATAGGATTTGACGAGAGGGGCCTACTGGAGTTTCCTGAACTTCATCTGGGGTCAGTGCGGTAATCTTGCCGCTCCTCATATTTATTTTTGCACGTACTTTACTGCAACTGTGAGGTTTATATGTATACATTCCCGCAAGAAATCTGCTTCCCTCCAGTATTGCAAAAACGTCACCGTCGGATGTCGATAATACAATTTGTTCTTCAGCTGGCATAGGCAGAAAGTTTCTTTTTCCTGCGAGTAATTCAACTGGTTTATCCGCGGGAAAAGTGTATCTTCGAAGTTCAAATAGCCGGTGCGGATTCATGTACGGAATAAGACGAATAAATTGAAGTTGGTCTAATGTATATTCAATTCCTTCAGTAGAAACAATCGTGGTGGGTGGAACCATACACCTGGCATTAGGTGGAGACCTGGATCTGGCACGAAGCGAATGCTCGTCAGGAGAATGAGACCTGGCGGGAGAAGAAGGTCCGGCAGGAGCAAGAGGCCTCTCAGGAGAATGTTGTCTCTCAAATGAATAAGAAGGTGTCTGTCGAGGAACACCTGGAATAGGCTCGCCATTAGGTAAGCACTCGAACTGTGAACCTAATTCTGCAAGAAGAAAGAGAATTACATTTTGTTAGGTAGGTTCGTATATCATGCCCCTCTTTCAGCGAAATTTGGAGGCAAGGCTGAGAATATTGAGAGGAGATTGACTTAAAACGCGTATTAAAAGCTTGATCAGCCATATTGAGGGGAAATTATTCGGCAGGTGTCCTGGAAAAGATTGCTCAGTATTTTGATTTTTTTGCAGGATATCAGTATGATTAGAATAGGATTTCGATTTTTTCGATCATTCTGAAAAAAAATCCATAAGAATAAAGTCTTTTCTACAGTTTCTAAAATTACTACTACCCCAGAAATTATTTAACTTTTTTATGTGGCTTTGGCTTTGCACTATTGACTAAATGCACCCTTAGAGTTTGTCATATACTTTTCTAGATTTCAAAAATACGAAGTAATGTGAGTTGATAGAAGATTTAAAAAAATGGTATGATCTGGTTTTATTACATTTTGGTTGGTCTTTATCACAATGAAAACGTTGCAAACAATTGAAATAGTACAATTCGAAATTCTTCAATTCTAAATATTTGCAACGAGGTGATGTGTTTCGCTTTTCTTTTTCTATAACCCACACATTCTTGAATCTCTTGGAATAAATTGAGATTAGAATCGAAGACCTTGTGGACAAACTCATATAGAGTTTTGAATAGAATGAGGATTACGTTGGACATATTGTTACTTACAAAAAGCTTGAAAATATTTTATAAATAATTATTCATATATATTAGTATTATATTCACCGATAGAATTAAAAATGACCACCAAGGTGAAGAGCAGAGTATAAACTATCTTCATTTTTTTCAAATAGTTGAAGAGCTGATTAATGCGTGAATGAAGAATTTTGTGAACAGTGCAGCTACTAACTATCTGTTGGATATTCGAGTGTTCTATATAGTATATTTGATATCTCAATCGTTATCTCAGGAATTGTTAGTATTTAGCTTCTCGTTTATCGTAGCTTATCGTTCAGCTTATCGTATCGCAAATGCTTTGCTTTAAACGAGGCTAGATTGGAAAAAATAAAGTGATCTGTGTTTATAGAAGCTTATCATAAAATTTTAATTTGATTGCGACTCTGCAATAAACACTTCTCTGTTTCTGAGGCAGATTACGAAACTTTAAAGGAGAATTAGGCAAAGTGTTTGTACTTATACAATAAACTGTGCAGACGTCAAATTTTATGACATTTTAATCTGAAGTCTATTCTTTGCTACTTAATGCCTTCTTAAAAAAGACTTAATGAATTATTATTATTTTCTGAAGTGTTTGAATGTAAATAACTGCAATTACATCAAATGAACCCTTATTAAAAAGATTATGATGGATATTCTAGGACTTCTTTAAAATTTTGTTTAGCACATTCAAAGGAAGAGTTATCCTTACTCCATATGACAAAACAGAAGAATTATCTGATTCGCATCAAAGTTCGATAGTAGACATTATCGTTTCGCATTTTTCGTGTTTCACCGATCCGCTTTGGATAAACTTCAATCAAGTTCGAAGTGCGAGACACGTCATGAGAATTTATTCCTTAAAGCCAACGAAGCTTCAACAAAAAAGAATTCAAAATCCCTAAATTACTGTCGTCAATAATTTGACCTTTAATTTTGAAAAACCTCTGCAAAAGCATGTGGAAAGAACAAAGATTAAAGCATTAAAAATCATAATGCATCGATTTCATTATTATTCATATTTATAATTAGGAATCACATCAAACATTTTAGGCCGACTTGAGATTACAAACAATTTAATGTTTTAGTTTCACCTTTTTTTGTAATTAAGTTAATGGTTTCGGCTACTAACATTTACCCACTCTACTCTCAAACTCAATAGCATTCGACGAAAGGGGCCTACTGGAGTTTCGTTAACTTCATCTGGGGTCAATAATGTAATCATGCCGCTTTCCATATTTATTTTTGCACGTGTTTTATTGCAAGTGCGAGGATTAAATGTATATATTCCAGCAAGACAGCTCCGACTCCCCAATATTGCAAAGACGTCACCAACGGATGTTGATAATACAATTTGTTCTTGGGTTGGCATGGACCCTTTCTTCTTCGGTCCTGCGCGAAATTCAATTGGTTTATCCACAGAAAAAGTGTATCTTTGAAGTTCAAATAGTCGGTGCGGATTCACGTAGGAAATAAAACGAATTAATTGAAGTTGTACTTTTGAAATTGGGCAAGTCCATACTCAATTCCATCAGATGAAGCAATTGTGGTAGGTGGAACCATGTACCTGGCATTGGCCGGAGGAGACCTGGATCTAGCACGAAGAGGAGGCTCGTCAGGAGAATAAGACCTGGCCGGAGAAGGAAGTCTGGCAGGAGCAAGAGGGATGTCAGGAGAATTTTGTCCCTCAAAAGAACAAGAAGTTTCGCGAAGAGGATCACCTGGAATATGATCGCCGTTAGGCAAGCAATCGAACTGTGAACTTGACATTAATTGATAATCACTTCATCAATGCAAAAGTTGAAATGTGGGGAGTCATCAACTATGATACGCAGATCTCGCGTCTACTTCACCCTCTCCAGAACGCAACACTCAATCTCATACTGGAAATAAATAGCCATCGTTTTGCGTGTGAATGGCATTATTTTACGTTTTGAGGCGTTGATGTCAAGTGAGTTGTCAGCACACCCCTCAACAAATAAGTCGAGGTTCTTTTGCAGTGGACCAAGGTTAGAGCCCTGAGGGACCCCTGAGGTAGGGATAAAAGGCGCTGATGAATGTCCATTGTACTGCACTGCGTGCTGTTTTGTCAAAGAATTTTCGACGAATTGTACTAAAAGAGCAAGTTCAAAGTTGTAGATCGTCGTGGTAAAAATCCATGCTGAGAAGTGGATAAGATTGCTGTGGCATAAGGCCAGATAAGATCACACAATGACATTTCCAAGACCTTTGGAAAATTTGGCAGAATGGCAATTGGTTTGTAATTTGTAACCTCTGATCTATTTCCTTTTTCAAATACCGGACATATGCGCGCCTTCTTCCAAAGATTAGGAAATACTCCAGTCGATAATGCAAGGTTAGAAATAACCTTGCCGAAATAACCTTGTGCGAAAGAATCTACAATGGCTTGATGAGTAGAGAGTTCAGTGCCTTTGTACTGCATTATTCCCGGAATTCTAGATGTTCTGTTTAAATTATTCATCTGCGACCAAAATGTATAGGATGAGTTCACAATATTATTCTCAACATTTAACTGTTAAGATGCGTACAGTATACGGGCATTGGACTCAGTAGCTGCTCTATGTTTCATAAAGGCGTTGAGGTAGTATTCATTAAGAGTACTTTTATACTTTTTTCTGTATTTTTCTTTGAGTTCCAGGTCGAGAATATGTTGCTTAGTGAACCAGCATGGATATTGGTTAGTATCTCCTGAAGAAGAACAAGTACCAATCCTCCTGTCTAGAATTTCATTTAAAATAGAGTAAAATTTTTCTAGAGCTACATTAACTTTATTTTGTGAATGTGAAGTTGACCAATCAACCATGGCAAGACTAGAAGCGACATGCAAAAAATCATTGTTTTTGAACATATAGCGTTTAGTAGCTGGGTTTATTGGCATTATATGCCTTGAAGATAATTGAGGTAAGTGAGATTCAAAGCGCAGCAATAGGGCAGGGTGATACTTGTCTACAGGCAGAATAGGGATATCACTAGAGGACAATTGATGCTTTACAATTCCAGATGGGAAAAAGAGATGACGTGTCTTCAATGAAAGATTAGATTTTCTGAACGGCAGTGTCTGGAGGGATATATGTAGCTATTAAGATAAACGGCATATCCTTTTTGAAAGGTCTGTGAAAACGCATGAGGAAAGAACAAACATTGAAGCATTGGAAATCATAATACATTGACTTTATTATTATTATTTGTAATTATGATTTACACGTAACATTTCAAGCCGACTTGGTATTGCAAACAATTTTATGTTCCAGTTTTACATTTTCCTGTAATTAAATTAATGGTTTTGACTATTGAGTTGTACACGCTCTACTCTGAAGCCCAATAGGATTTTACATATGCGGCCGACTGGAATTTCCTTGACTTCATCTGAGGTCAATAAGGTAATCATGCCGCTTACCATATTTATTTTTGCCCGTGCCTTACTGCAATTCCGACGATTGAAATGATATATTCCAGCAAGAACGTTACTATTCTCCAATATTGCAAAGACGTCCCCATCGGATGTTGACAATACAATTTGTTCTTGGGTTGGCATCGGCCCATAGACTCCAGCTTTTAAGGCTATTTTGATTGGTTTATCCGTAGGAAAAGTGTACCTTCGAAGCTCAAAGTGCTGGTGCAGATTTTTATAGGGAGTAAGCCGAATAAATTGAAGTTGGTCTAGTCCATATTCAATTCCCTCACTAGAAACGATCGTGGTAGGTGCAACCATCCACCTGGCATGAGCTGGAGAAAACCTGGATCTGGCACAAGGAGGATGCTCCACAGGAGAATGAGACCTGGTAGAGGAAGAAGGTCTGGCAGGAGCAAGAGGCATATCAGGACAATGTTGTCTTTCTAAAGAATAAGAAGAATCGCTACGAGGAACATCCATTGCAGGAGACCTGGATCTGGCACGAAGGGAATGCTGAGCAGGAGATTGAGACCTGGCAGTAGAAGAAGGTCTGGCAGGAACAAGATTCCCTTCAGGAGAATGTTGTCTCTCAAATGAATAAGAAGGTGTCTCTCGAAGAACACCTGGAATAGGCTCACCGTTAGGCAAGCATTCAAACTGTGAACTTAATTCTGCAAGAAGAAAGAGAATTTCATTTTTTTAGATAGTTTCGTATATCATGCACCTCTTTCAGCAAAATTGCGAGGCAAGGCTAAGAATATTGAGAGGAGATTGCCTTGAAACGCTCATTGAAAGCTAGATCAGCAATATTCAAGGAAAATTATTCGGTAAGGATCCTGGAAAAGATTGCTTAGTATTTTGATTCTTTTGCAGAATATCAGTATGATTATAATAGAATTTTGATTTTTTCGATCATTCTGAAAAAAAATATCCATAAGAATAAAGTCTTTTTACAGTTTTTAAAATTACTACTACCCCCGAAATTATTCAACTCTTTATGTGGCTTTGTCTTTGCACTATTGACTAAATGCACCGTTAGATTTGGTCATATACTTTTCTAGATTTGCCGACAGATTAAACAGGTGGTGAAGATATCTCAAACCATTACTAGGGAATTGCAATCTTCTATATTGTTTTCAAAAATACAAAGTAATGTGATTTGATGAAAAATTTGAAATAGTGATATGACCTTGTTTTGTGATATTTGGATTCGCGTTTGTCAGAATAAAAACGTTGCAAACAATTGGAACAGTGGCATTCAAAATTCTTCAGTTCTCAATATTTGCAACCAGGTGATGTTTTCCAAATTCCTTTTTTTATAACCCACACATTCTTGATTTCCCCGGAAGAAATTGAGATTAAAATCGTATTCCTTTTGGACCAACTCAAATAGAGTTTTGAATGGAATGCGGATTACTTCGAACAGCTTAAAAATGTGTCTAAAATTATTATAAATATTTATTAGTATTATATTCACCAATTGAATTGAGAATGACTACCAAGGTGAAAAGCAGAGTATAAACGATCCCCATTTTTTCCAATTATTTGAAGAGATGATTAATGCGTAAATGGAGAATTCGGTGAACAGTGAAGCTAACTATCTGATGAATATTCTGGCGTTCTGTGTAGTATATTTGATATCTCTATCGTTATCTCATGAATTGTAGCTATAAGGTTTATTGTCTTGAAATATGTATGCTTATATTTGATAAATTAGTCCAAGCATAGAAATTAATTGCTTCAAACGACGCTAGATAAGGATGAGAGTTTATAGAAGCTTATTCTCTGAAGACAACAATTCTCTGTAACTTTCCTACATCCAATTTTTGAAAAGCAGCTTCTTTTTTGAAGAAATGTTTTAAATTGAAATTATGATTATAATTGTGAGCTGAATTTTAGACTTTTCAATAAAGGCCTTTCTGTTTCTAAGGCGTTTTTGAAACTGTGAAGGAGAATTAAGCAAAGTGTGTCTACTTACACAATGAAACTGTGGTGACGTCAAATTTCATGAAACTTAAATCTGAAGCCGTTTTTGTGTTACCTATTGCTTTCTTTCAAGAAAGCTAATAAATTAGACAGTCCGGTGAGGGTCAATTACAAAAATGACGAAAGGTGAATTTCATAGATTTTTTAACGCTGAGAACGAATCCGGCAGCAGAAATTGTCTAGCACGTGACTTGGAGTAACCCTCAGAAGTAACCCAAAGTTACTATAAAAACTCAGGAGCTAGACAATTTATGCTGCTGGTTTCGTTGTCAGCATCAATTAATGTATAAGATTCACATTCCGTCATTTTTGTAACTGAACCTAGCAGGACTGTGTGAGGATCCAGCCAGTGAAGATAAGATCAAATGATGGTGTTTTATTCCCCCACAATGAATTCATAAATTTCGCTAAAATGACAATTTTTCGACCATTAAACTTAAAGTTACTCTGAAACCTCAAGTGCTAGCCCTCATGTACTGTAAATGGTTCAATACGGTCTCGGTGCATACAATGAATGAGAATCTCATATCCTCTATTAAGGAAGCGGCGTCGAGAGCGGGTATGATTGCTAGGCCTTCTTCCTCTTTTGTGGGGAAGAAACCGTGGTATGACTGGGCCTGTTTTAACAGAAGAAAAAAGTCAGAAAGAATGTAAATGATTTGTAAGGTATCTTGGTTCGCGCAAGAGGACATTCTTGAATATATTTCAGATAAAAGGATGTACATATCTTTCATGAACGCTAAAAAGGCAAACTACGAGAAGGCTTTCCAGGATGCTTTCGGAACAGCCAGATGTTCTGAAGAATTCTGGAGAGCAGTCAACTCTTTCAATATTGTGCCTACGTCCATGTCCCACATGTCCCACATGCTTAAGCCTCCCCACCAACTACAAGGTGTTACAGCCCCCAGGGGAGGTTCTACTACTAAATTCATGAAAAATCTGTCAAGAATCTACTGCTACTTACTTCTCGTAAAAATGTGTTAACAATCGGTTCCGTATACTGGAATGAACGTAAGCCAGAAATTGATTGTTTTTATGTGTTTTTTTCTGGTTCACAGTATTGTAAGATATCAGAACAAAGTACATGATTATTCCAGGTGAGGATTCCAAGCAGTCCCAATTGTCATATGGGGAAATTCGATATGTACATTTTTTGGAGTTTATTCTGCGTGATTATTTGTATGAGCAATTCGCAGATAGATTCGAATTTCTTTTCCAGAATCGGAGTGAATTGAAGTTTCCAATAATGTAATAATTGTTAACAATTTCCATAGGAATATGCAATAGGATGTACTTTCATTTGAAGCAGATTGCTATAAATGTTTGGAACTGGTTTGGACAGCCTTAGTGAGTCGAAATGCTTCAAAAAAGTTTTTCAAAATGTTCAAAAGTTACATGTATAATCTATACAATTTTCGGATAATGTTGTTCTTAAGCTTTCCTAATTTTCCTCTTTAATGTTCGGAAATTTTTTTCTCAAGAGTGATTTCTTGATGGTTTATACTCAAAAACTTTATAAGATCTAATTAACTAATTGTATGTGATTTAGTGCCTTATGTTTCTGCTTTCTCTTTAGGTGAGAGTGGCAATTCTTATTACTTCCCAATGTTTTAGGGCTCATTCTATTACTAGAAAGATTTTCTACCAATCTCTTAATAAATTTTCGAAATAAAAACGTATCATAGAATTCTTTAGAGCATCCTCCAAGGAATGAAATCAGCCGTACAAAATCAAGATAACATAATTGTTGGTGCTTTTTCCTGGAAAGAAAGAAAAAACATAAAATTCTCTATACCTGTTATTAAATAGAACATTTCTACCTAAAATATTATCATCTAATGTTCGCATTCAGTTATGTTTCAAAATTAGTTAGAATAAGTAAGAGAATATTTTCCGCAATTATACAAATCATCTTTAATGTTCATTCATTAGGTTCAGTTAACTTGTGAACATCCTTACTCTAAACAGGATCCAAATAGAGGCAAATGTTCAAGCTTCATATGAGTTCAAACATAAATGACAGATAACGACATTGTTTTCAACTGAACAACATAGGCAGTCATATTAAATTTCTATGTAGGCCATCTCACAATAAGTGGGTAAAAATATGAATTATTTCGTTCTATTTAACTGAGTATTATGAAAATTAATGCAAATTGAAGAACGTTTAGTAATTAAGGACAAGTGCATATATAATGAATGCAAATATGCAAAATTCAAAGTGCAAATATAAAGCCAATATTTAATTTTATTCACAAGTATGCATTTGCTTGAAGCAATAGTTCAGCAAGAAATCTAGTACTCTTCAGTATTACAAAGACGTCACCATCGGATGTCGATAATACAATCTGTTCTTGAGTTGGCATAGGTACAAAGTGTTCCTGTCCTGCGAGTAATTCAATTTGTTCATCCACAGACAAAGTGTGCCTTCGAAGTTCGAATTGTCAGTGTGGATTCATGTAGGGAGGAAGACGAATAAATTGGAATTGGTCAAGTCCGTACTCAGTTTCATCAGATAAAGCAATTGTGGTAGGTGGATCCATGCACCTGGCATAAAGTAAGGACCTGGACCTGGCAGGAGAAGAAGGTTCCCGACGAGGAACATCTGGAAGAGGGTCGCCATTAGGCAAACACTCGAATTGTGAACTTAACTCTGCAAGAAGAAAGAAAATTGCATTTTTTTTACAGTGGGTTCGTATATCATGAACTTCTCGTGGCAAAATTGCGAGTCAAGATTGAGGATATTGAGAGAATATTGCCCTGAGACACTTACTGGAAGCTGGACGGGCAATATTTACGGAACATTATTCGGGAAAGGTCTTGGAAAAGATTGATTATTATTTGGATTTCTTTGCAGAATGAAACACGCTCTTATAAACACATAGAGCGGAATTCTGTGAGCTATTTTCCGAATTCATTCGATGTAGCAAAATCATGGAGAATCTTTTTTGTCAGTAAAAAAGCTTTCATTGAATTAAATCCTATCGTTTTTGAAAATCTTGTAACAATTAGGTGTCAGCTACAAGATCACCAGCATTTTTCAGGTCCAAATTAACTTTTTGCAATTTTCTGCTTGAAGGCAGAATTAGTGCAAGGACGTCTCTCAAGCAGTTCACTGCTACTAGAAACTCACGATCGCAGAGGGACGTTACTAACGGTTAGGCTTTGATAAATATTGAACTATCTTGCCATGTAGAGATTTCCTCCAACGAGTCCAAAGTTTTTTGAAGTTCCGTAAAGAACTGAATGACTCCATTATGTCGGTCCACCCATCTGGGTTTGAACAATCACGACATTTTATGTTCAAGATGACTTATCATTATTCATTTTTATTAACGTTTAACGACAGCTGGCACGATACATCCAACCGGACCCTGAAAAACCCAATATGCTGGACGTGGACCAGATTTATGCCCCGGCTAGCTTCATGCTAGTTGTAGATAGAGTCTGGTGAGTCAGCCGTGTGGAAAGAGTTCAAGGATTTTCGAATGCCATCTTACTCGTGAATAAAACACGGATCTAAGATATGATTGAAATGTACAATTTTAATTAGAAATAAAACAGGGGCGGCAATCTAGTCGATGTGACAGTTTTGGTGTCAGGCAGGCGCCACCATACAGTGAGATGATACTTTTTCCAAAACAAGAGAATTTGGTAGCAATTCACATTTGTAATACAAGTGATTTACATGAGTAATACAAGTGCAGACCATTTGCGTTTCTAATTTTGTTTTCCATATAAAGTCATTATTTGATGTTATTCACCAGTATGCATTTGCTTGAAGCAATAGTCCCAGAGCTTTAACAAGAGAGAACGCAAAATCACCAAACTAATATTCTCAATAATTTGACCTCCAATTTTGAAATGTCTGTGAGAAAGAGTGAGAGAAGAACAAATATTGAAGCATCGGAAGTCATAATACATTGATTTTTTATTATTATCATTTGTGATAAAGAGATACAGGTAACGTTTAAGCTGAATTGTTGTCTAAGAAGAATGCAAACAGTCTTATGTTTTAGTCTAACATTTTTTTGTAATCGAATTTATATTTTTGGAGAATTTGTGTTTACACGTTCCACTCTAAAGTTCAAGACGATTTGACGAAAGGAGCCTACTGGTGTGTCCTTAACTTCAGCTGGGGTCAATAATGTAATCATGCCGCTTTCCATGTTTATTTTCGCACGTAATTTATTGTGCTTGCGTCGATCATAAGTATACATTCCAGCAAGAAATCTGCTACTCTCCAATATTGCAAAGACGTCACCATCGGTTGTTGACAATACAATTTGTTCTTGCGTTGGCATGAGCACAAAGACTTTCTGTCCTGCGAGTAATTGAATTGGTTTACCTGCCGGAAAAGTGTATCTTCGGAGTTCGAATAGCCGGTACGGATTTTTATAGGGAGTAAGCCGGATAAATTGAAGTTGGTCTAGTCCATATTCAATTCCTTCAGTAGAAAAAATCGTAGTAGGTGCAACCACGCACCTCGCATAAGCTGGAGTAGACCTGGTTCTGGCACGGAGGGGCTGCAGAGCAGGAGATTGAGACCTGGCAGAAGGAGAAGGTCTGGCAGAAACAAGAGGCCTCTCAGGAGAATGTTGTCTCTCAAATGAATAAGAAGGTGTCTTTCGAGGAACACCTGGAATAGGCTCGCCATTAGGCAAGCATTCTAACTGTGAACTTAATTCTGCAAGAAGAAAGAGAATTGCATTTTTTAGGTAGGTTCGTATACCATGCACCTCTTTCAGCTAGACTGCGAGGCAAGGCTGAGAATATTAGGAGGAGATTAAAATCGTATACCTTTTGGACAAATTTAAATAGAGTTTTGAATAGAATGCGGATTACGTCGAACAGCTTAAAAATGTGTCAAAAATTATTATAAATATTTTTTAGTATTATATTCACAAATAGAATTAAGAATGACCACCAAGGTGAAGAGCAGAAAATAAACGATCCCCATTTTTTCCAATCATTTGAAAAGCTGATTAATGCGCAAATGAAGAATTTGGTGAACAGTGCAGCTACTAACTATCTGATGAATATTGTAGTATTCTGTGTAGGTTATTTGATATCTCAATCGTTATCTCATGAATTGTTAGTATTTCGCTCATCGTTTATCATTGCTTATCGTATCGCAAATGCTTTACTTTGAACAAGGCTAGATTGGGAAAAATAAAGTAATTTCCATTTATCAAGTCTTATCATAAAATTTCAATTTTATTACGACTTTGCGATAAACACTTTTCTGTTTCTGAGCCAGATCATAAGACGGTGAAGGAAAATTAGGCAAAGTGTGTCTACTTATACAATAGAACTATGCGGACGTCAAATTTTATGACATTTTAATCTGAAGTCTATTTTTTGCTACTTAATGCCTTCTCAAAAGAAAACTAATAAATCATTATCATTGTCTGAAGTATTTTGATTGTTTTTATTGTTTCAAACTGATTCATAAATTTGAGAGAAAAAACTGTTTCACTAATTTTATCTTCAGTTCCAACAGATTGTAGGTGAGCGGTACAGACTTCTTCCAAATTGTGGAAACATAAATTTGTTTTTTTTTCTACACCATGTACTATGATTGCCGTCAATTTTATTTTCACATGTATATGAGAGTTACTACAACATTATACCATTAAGCCACTTCCCTTCCGGGGTAGGCGTGACTTGCTCGGATAGGAAATAGTATTTTGTAGATGTGTAGTTGTGTATATAGTTATAAGGTAGATAGGTACCTGGGTCCAATAATACCCAAGGTCTTCGTTTCAGTCGTCATCCAGTCTATTGTCACTCTCTTTACAAACTACTTGTCACCACACTTTTCTGTCCTGGCATACTACTCTAGCTTCCTTCACGTCCATGCCTTTTTTTCATGCAAGCTCTCGTGTTTCTATGGCTTCTTATGTCTTTTCAAATTAGTTCATCATTCACAAATTCTAACCATTCTTTTGGCGATCTACCTATGGCCATTCTGCTTTTTAGTTTAACTTCATTCACTTGTTTGGTTAGTCGTTCATCTTTCATTCTTTCAAAATGTCCGAACCATCTTAACTGATTTCTCTCCCATATGTCAACTAGTGTCTCTCCTATGCCACATTCTTTGAGGATTGTCTCGTTCCGGACTTTGTCCATTAGTGCTTTCCGACACATTGTGACAATCTTGCCATCTGCGAATGCTAACCCACGTACCTTTACTGTTTCGAGATCTACACCATTTTCATCGGACAGGGCAGTTCTTAGACACTTATCCATAAATGTGATAAATAGCCATAAGAACATAACGCATCCTTGTTTCACGCCTTGATTCATATCGAACCAGTCACTTGGTTTCCAATTTACCCTTTCACCCGCTTCACTACCTGTATATATTGTTTTTATTGCTTGTAGGAGCCATCCAGTGACTCCATACTCTTTAAGGACTTCACAAATTTTACTTCTATTTACCTTGTCAAATGCTTTTTCTAGATCAACAAATGCACAAAAAACTTTGACTGTATTATAATACTTTTCCAATTTTCGTTATAAATTTAAAAGTTAGACTTTGGTTACGATATTTCAAAAATTTGAGAATATTCGCGATTCAAGTTCTGCCAACATTCTTTTTTAACCTTTTCTTGTCACTGTTTACAGATCATCTGTCAGTATGGTTCAGTGTGCTAATACCAAAAATCAAACTCACTTTTTCTGATAAGGCGAAAACAAGTTAAATGAGCTAGGATCATGAAATTACAAGTCTAGCATACACCTGGCATTGGCAGGAGGAGACCTAGATCTGGCACGAAGAGGAGACTCGTCTGGAGAATGCGACCTGGCAGGAAAAGAAGGTCTGGCAGGAGCAAGAGGCCTGTCAGGAGAATGTTGACTCTCAGAAGAACAAGAAGTTCCGCGACCAGAAGCACCGGGAATAGGATCGCCGTTAGGCAAGCAATCGAACTGTGAGCTTGACTCTGCAAAAAGAAAGAGAATTAAATTTTTCACAATGGTTCATATATCATGCACTTTGTCAGTCAAAATTGCGCGGCAAGGTTCAGGATATTGAAGGAAGATTACTATAAGACAATTATTAAAAGATAGATCAGCAATATCCAGGGGAAAATATTCGGCAACGGTCCCGGAAAAGTTTGATTATTATTTCAATTTTTTCCCGGTATATCGGTACAATCACAATAGAATTTTGATTCTTTCCATCATTCTGAAGGAAAATATCCATAAGAATGAAGCATTTTTCTCAGTTTTTGAAATTACGACTACTCTTAATGTTATTCTACTTTTATGTAGCGTTGACTTTGCACTAATGACTAAATGCACCCTTAGATTTGGTCATCTACTTTTCTAGATTTGACGACAGATTGCACAAGAAATAAAAATATCTAGAACCTTTATTAGAGAATCTCAATCTTCTGAATTCTTTATAGAAATGCAAAGTTATGTGATTTGATAAGAGGCTTTAAAATAGTGGCATAATCTGATTTTACTACATTTTAAGTCGCGTTCATCAGAATGAAAACGTTGCACAAAATTGAAATAATGCAATTTGAAATTCTTCAATTCTTAATACTTTCAACAAGGTGATGTTTTCCGAATTCCTTTTTTTATAACCAACACATTCTGGAACACCCTTGAATGAATTGAGATTGAAATCGTATTCACGTTAGACATACTCAAATGGAGTTTTGAATAGAATGCGGATTACGTCGGGCATATTATCATTTACGAAAAGCTCAAAAATGAGAAATATATATAAACATATATTTGTATCATATTCAGCAATAGAAGTCAGGATGACCGCCGATGTGAATACCAGAGTATAAACGATCCCCATTTCTTTCAATGAGTGAAAAAACTGATGAATACGTAAATGGAGAATTCGGTTAACAGTGCAACAAACTATCTGATGAATATTCTGATGTTCTGTATAGTTTATTTGATATGGGTAATATTCACGAAACTGTACACTTTTGCAACTAAAATCATAAAATTTTTAATTGCATTTTTTTTGCGCAGTAAATATTTTTTTTACTTTGAAAGTACATTACTTACGAAAATGAGGCATTATTTCCAGTACAACCTTGTAAAACAATTTATTATAGACACTTTTTCAAAAACTTCACATTACGGAGCTGACCACTGTATTATGGAGCTGACCGTTTGTATAAATGAGTGTGTTTTCATTATAAATAGACTTGTCGATTTAAAAAATACTTTTAATTCAATTTTCTCTTCATATTCTATGCACTTCTTTAGTATATTTTGAGAATATAAAGTGCAAAACAACAAATTAAGCACATGAAAAGTAAAGTATATAATATTATAAATACTGAGCATGAAAATCAAATAATCAGAGTTTGATGAATAATTACAACTTCAAGTACATTTTTTTACATGAAATGTGGATGAGTAAACTTAGTTTCTCCAATATTCGCTGCTTCATAATTAAATACAAAAGTTATAGGTTTGTAGAAGCGACAGGTAAAGAAATTTTCAGTCTATTTAATAAATACAAAAATATAATTTATTCAAAATAAACTATACAAAACAGAACTTCAAGGTTTTAATGATTAAACTACACGTATTTTAACATTCAATGATAACTCTAGTAACTTATTTGGCCGCTCAAACACAAAAAACAACAGTTTTCTAAAGATTATAATACTCTTAATTGGAGTTAATGAGCAATATGATGATTTACTTAAAGGCCTTTATTTAACTTGAAAAATGATAAGTTCATTAGTTAAAACTGAACTGAGTAATTGCAGAAAGGAGATAATTACTTGTTTCTAATTCTTTTTCGTATCAAGTTTTATTGATCGAACTGCTGAGGCATCAATATTTGCAGATTTTTTTGGTCTTTTTTTAGATTTGAGACTCTTGGATTGTACACTTTTTCCCTGAGTTGTAGGTTGATCATTTTTAACATCTGCTTTACTTTTTCTTGATTTTACACATATAATTTGGGATATAGTGTAGCTTAATTGTCCTTTTGAAAAATGTTTGCAAACTTTACCAGCAATAAGGGTGACATCCCACTGCAGCGTCAATCTTGGCGCAAAACGCAAAACCTTAAATCACTACATAATTCAGCCAACAATATTCATCTAGTAATCCACAGAAACACAGTCATTTGCTGGTGATTCGCGATTATGCGTTTTGCGCCAAGTTTGAAGCTGCCATGAGAGGCCACCCTGATAAATTTTATTAGAAACCGTAATATTTTTATTATGGAGCTGACATTTACAACTAAACTTACATTTTTCTCTTGAATTTCTAAACTTCTACTTTTTTCCGCACACCGGCTGTTTGTGCCTAGACTGTAACTGTAAATAAACTCAAAATCACTGATAGACTTAATTTACTTTAAGCGATTTATTGCATTTTGGAGCTGACCGGCTTTTTTGTACGGACTGTTTTTTAAACAAACCATCACAGTTGACGAATGATTTCGAATAAGAAAAATTCCATCGAGCGTTGGTTAGATAGTTTGAGAGTCAGTCTTCGAAATAATGTCAGTAGATGGCGTTTAAATGAACCGTGAGATTTGAAAATCGTGAGAAAGTATAACAGACAAAATTATTAGGAATATGACGTGACAAAGTGCATCGCTTTATTTAGAAACTTTGATAGTCATTTCTGTATCATTGTAGCACACTTAAAAATCAACTATATACATGGATTCAAATAATATAGATACTGGAAGGTAACATTAACTTAGTGAAATAAATTTTATGGATTTGTGCAAAATATTTTAATTTGGGACAATTACGGAGCTGACATTTTGGATATTTTTTTTAGCAATATAGTGTAAATATTTATCATAAGGTGCACTTATTTCGTGGTAAAGAATTGAATGAAGTTATTGCACGATAAAATATGACAAGTCTAATACCTGGTTTGACTTTTTTCTATGTGTAATAGCCGAAGCCGCAAAGGTGTACAGTTTCGTGAATATTACCCATATCTCAATCGTTATCTCATGAATTGTAGCTATAAGGTTTATTGTCTTGAAATATGTATACTTATATTTGATAAATTAGTCCAAGGATAGAAATTAATCGCTTCAAACGACGCTAGATAAGGATGAGAGTTTATAGAAGCTTTTTCTCTGAAGACAACAATTCTCTGCAACTTTGTTACATCCAATTTTTGAAAATCAGCTTTTTTGAAGAAAGTTTTTTAATTAAAATTATGATTATAATTATGAGCTGAATTTAAGACTTTACCATGAAGGCCTTTCTGTTTCTAAGGCGGTTTTGAAACTGTGAAGGAGAATTAAGCAAAGTGTGTCTACTTATACAATGAAACTGTGGGGACGTCAAATTTCATGAAACCTAAATCTGAAGCCGTTTCTGTGCTACCTATTGCTTTCTTTCAAGAAAGCTGATAAATTAGACAGTCCGGTGAGGGTCAATTACAAAAATGACGGAAGGTGAATTTCATAGATTTTTTTCCGCTGAGAACGAATCCGGCAGCAGAAATTGTCTAGCACGTGACTTGGAGTAAACCTTAGGAGTAACCCAAAGATACTTTAAAACCTGACGTCAATTAATCTATCAGATTCACACTCCGTCATTTTTGTGACTGACTGTTCAGAACCGACTCAAAGTTTGACTTGACAATGCTCTAATTAATTTATTTTCTCTTCAATGGGAGAAAGATATGAGTCACTAATAAAAGAAAGGCAATGTAGTAACAACATAACTATGACTTTTAATGAGAAGAGAAACCAAATACAGTTTGATAAGAGTCGCGTTCAGATATTATTAAATTCCGAATTACAACGTTCGCATTAAAGGGCGATCGTGCGACTGACTCGCCTTACGAAAATCTAACGCGATAGAAGGAACTTTCGATGATTCAGACAATCCTCACTTGACAACGTATATCAGTCTAAAATTAAATTATTGATTAGCTCCAAGTAAACACAGGTGTCAATCTTCGTGCACTGCTTCACCCATATTCATATTAAATGTAAGATGAAATTACTAAATTAAAGTACGCTCAAACACTGACCCTCGCAGGACTGTGTGAGGATCCAACCAGTGAAGATAAGATCAAATGATGATGTTTTGTTCCCCCACAATAAATTCATAAATTTCGCTAAATGACAATTCTTCGACCATTTAACTTAAAGTTACTTTGAAACCTCGAATGCTAGACAATTTCTGCTGCCAGATTCGTTTTCAGCATCAAAAAATCAATAAGATTCACCCTCTGGCATTCCTGAACATAAAAAAACCTCCATTTTCGCAGGCATGTGTTATTGTTATGCACAGACTTCTTCCAGAATGTGAAAATATATATTTGTCCTTTTTTTACCTCATGTACTGTAATTGGTTCAATACGGTCTCGGTGCATACAATGAATGAGAATCTCATATCCTCTATTAAGGAAGCGGCGTCGGGAGCGGGTATGATTGCTAGGCCTTCTTCCTCTTTTATGGGGAAGAAACCGTGGTATGAGTGGGCCTATTTTATCAGTAGAAAAAAGTCAGAATGAAGGTAAAGGATTTGTAATGTGTCTGGGTTCGCGCGAGAGGACATCCTTGAATATAGTTCAGATAAAAGGACGTACATACCTTTCATGAACGCTAAAAAGTCAAACAACGAGAAGGCTTTCCGGAGTGCTCTTAAAGCAGCTAGATGTTCTGCAGAATTCTGGAGAGCAGTCAACTTTTTCAAGATTAGGCCTGCGTATGGAATTGTATTACATTTTGTAATGATTCATCTTTCAGCTGCCAAAGTTTCATTAAAATCAGCTGAGAATTGTACCAAAGATCCAGAAAACGTCCAAAGTACATGATAATTCCAGGTAAGGATTCCAAGCAGTCCAAATTGTCATATGAGAAAATTCGATATGTAGAGTTTTTGGAGTTTATTCTGCATAATTATATGTATGATTATGTTGTTCCAAAGCTTTCCTAATTTTCCTCTTTAAAATTGGCGGAAATTTGTTTCAAAATGTTTCTTTATTTTTGTAAACTGATCTCAACAGACGTAGAATATTTTTTCGTATCTATGCCCCGGTGTCCTGAATTTCACCGACCGTCCTTCTAGAAGGGGTCCAGAAGCCCGTTCTTCTATTGTTAATGGCAGTTTCTAATGAAAAGGGAAAAATAATTTTAGTGCTTTATGTTTTTGCTTTCTCTTTAGGTAAGAGTGGCAATTATTATTAGATCCCAATGTTTTAGTGCTCATTCTTTTACTCGAAAGATTTTCTACCGATCTCTTAATACATTTTTAGTCAGGAGAAAACTGATTAATGCGTTGATGAAGAATTTTATTAACAGTATATCTATCTAATAAATATTCGGGTCTTCCATATGGTACCTTAATCATTATCTAATGAATTATTGGCGTAATGCCTAAAGTTCTGAGAGATTTGTAATTCATGAATCATGCCAGGTGAGGAAACTCGTTACCTCGACCGAGACTAGACCAAGATCAAGCTTTGTTAAAAATAAGTGTTTTTGATGGCGTTTTCGGAAAGAGGAAAGCTTTTCCAGCATTAAGAAAATTTGAAACATTCAAAAATAACATTTACTAGAACAAATAATAGCATGTGGAACTTTTTCTTATCGATACAAAAGTATATCAAATAAACCAGACATTGATAATCATACTCAATGTGATGGGTAAATATTAACACGTGAAGGTTCTTCATGTCACAGGTGAAGATTACTCTGAAAACGGGCGAAAATTTTCACTTTGTTTTTTCTGTTCAAACATATATCTTTGATCGAACTTTCAATTTTCATCACAAAATTTCTGTATGACCTTGAAATAATTTGTAGGCCATTGAAATACCTTAGAATCCCACAAAATCTGCTAAAGTACTTTTAAATCTCCGGAAATTACGTACTTCACAAATCATCCTCAGAGGTCATACATAAACTATGTTAACGATTTCAGGCTATTTTTACCCCTTTCCCCACCACACCATCGTTGACATACTTAGTTTTATAACCTCCCGCCCCCATGAAAAAAAGTAACGTAATCACAAAATACATGAATTTTGAACTTAGAAAGGACAAATTTCTAACCAAAAATAAAATTGTGCAATTTTCCGATGGAAAAATGTATTTTTACACACAGAAAAATGAGTCCATACTCAGTTCCATCAGAAAAAACAATCGTGGTAGGTGGAACCATGCACCTGGCATAAGGTGGAGACCTGGATCTGGCACGAAGAAATTGCTCGGCAGGAGGATGAGATCTGGCAGGAGAGGAATTGTGAACTTAAATCTGCAAGGATAAAGAAAATTGAATTTTTTTTAAAGTGGGTTCGTATATCATGAACTTCTCGTGGACGAGCAGTATTTCCGCAATATTATTCGGAAAGGATCGTGGAAGAGATTGATTATTATTCCCTTTTTATAACCCACACATTCTGAAATCCCCCGGGATAAATTGAGATTAAATTCGTATACGTTTTAGAAAAACTCAAATAGAGTTTTCAATATAATGCAGATCATGTCGGTATAATATATTAAATATCTTCATCGTCATCTAATGAATTATTTGAACGAGACTAGATTCGGAAAAGTAAAGCGATTTTTCGAATATCGGTTCTCTAAAAATAACTGGAAATATTTGTAATCATTTATAAATGTTTGAAGCATATTTTTTCAAGTTATGTACACGTAAAATCTATCTCACAATAGCCACATGGATTGAGTCTGATACAGGAAAAAGTATTTGAAAAGATAGATAATATTCCACTGTTTTCTTCTATTAAGTTTGTTATCTTCGTTGGACGTGTGATTGTTGTCTCTATGATTTTCTTACTCGTATCGCTAGAAGGATGAGAGTCTATAGAAGCTTATTTACTCAAGGCAAAAATTCTCTACAACTTTGCTACATCCAATTTTTAAACAGCTGTTCTTTTTTCAAAGGAAAGAAAATTTATATGAAAAATAATAATATTTGGCAATAATGTAATAATTCTCAAACATTCGATGTAGCGAAATTGTGGAGAATCTTTTTTGTCAGAAGAAAAAGCTTTCATTGAATAAAATCCCATCGCGTTTGAAAATCTTGTAACAATTAGGTGTCAGCTACCAGATCACCAGCATTTTTCAGGTCCAAATTAAATTTATGCAATTTTCTGCTTAAAAGCAGAGTTATTGCAAGAACGTCTTCCAAGCAGTTTACTGCTACTAGAAACTCACAATCACAGAGGGACGTTACTAAAGGTTTGGCTTTGCTAGATGTTGAACTATCGTGCCATGTAGAGATTTACTTCAACGAGTCCAAAGTTTTTTGAAGTTCCGTAAAGAACTGAATGATTCCATTATGTCTGTCCACCCATCTGGTCTTACACAATCCCGACATTTTATGTTCAAGATGACTTATCAGTATTCATTATTATTATTATTTAACGACAGCTTGCACGATACATTGGGAGGATAAATTCCCAACAAAACATATTCTTACTGGTCCACATCCATTACTTAAAAATTTTTCGAATCGAACAAGAATTAATCTCATCGATTGTAGGGCGCTAGGCGCACCTGCGCCAACCGGACCCTCAAAAACTCAATATGCTGGGCGTAGGCCAGATTTATGCTCGGGCTGGCTTCATGCCTTCGGTTGAAATTGTTGATAGAGTGGGGTGAGTCAGACGCGTGGGAAAGAGGGAGAGAAGAAAAAAAATTGAGGCATCGGAAGTCATAATACTTTGATTTTTTATTATTATCATTTGTGATAAAAAGTTACAGGTAACGTTTAAGCCGAATTGTTATCTAAGGAGAATGCAAGCAGTTTTATATTTCAGTCTAACACTTTTTGTAATTAAATTTATGGTTTTGGAGTATTTGAGTGTACACGCTCTACTCTGAAATTCAAGAGGATTTGACGAAAGGGGCCTACTGGTGTTTCCCTAACTTCAGCTGGGGTTAATAATGTAATCATGCCGCTTTCCATGTTTATTTTCGCACGTACTTTATTGTGCTTGAGACGATCATAAGTATATATTCCAGCAAGAGAGCTATTAGTCTCCAATATTGCAAAAACGTCACCATCGGTTGTTGACAATACAATTTGTTCTTGCGTTGGCATGGGCACGAAGACTTTCTGTCCTGCGAGTACTTGAATTGGTTTATCCGCAGGAAAAGTGTATTTTCGAAGTTCGAATAGCTGGTACGGATTTTTATAGGGAGTAAGCCGGATAAACTGGAGTTGGTCTAGTCCATATTCAATTCCTTCAGAAGAAAATATCGTAGTAGGTGCAACCACGCACCTGGCATGAGCTGGAGGAGACCTGGTTCTGGCACGAAGAGAATGCTGAGCAGGAGATTGAGACTTGGTAGTAGGAGAAGGCTTGGCAGGAACAAGAGGCTTCTCAGGAGAATGTTGTATCTCAAATGAATAAGAAGGCTTCTTTCGAGGAACACCTGGAATAGGCTCGCCATTAGGCAAGCATTCGAACTGTGAACTTAATTCTGCAAGAAGAAAGAGAATTCAATTTTTTGTAAATAGGTTTGTATATCATGCACTTCTTCAGGCAGAATTGCGCAACAAGGCTGAGAATATTGAGAGCAGATTGCCTTGAGACGCTTATCGAAAGCTAGATCAGCAATAATCAAGGAAAATTATTCGGTAAGGATCCTGGAAAAGATTGCTTAGTATTTTGATTTTTTTGCAGAATATCAGTATAATTATAATAGAATTTCGATTTTTTCGAAAATTCTGGAAAAAAATATCCATAAGAATATTACGTCGAACAGCTTAAAATGTGTCAAAAACCATTATGAATATATATTAGTATATTATATTCACCAATAGAATTGAGAATGACCACTAAGGTGAAGAGCAGAGTATAAACGATCCCCATTTTTTTCAATTAGTTGAAGAAATGATTAATGCGTGAATAAAGAATTTGGTTAACAGTACAGCTACTAACTTTCTGATGAATATTCTAGTGTTCTGTATAGTATATTTGATACCTCAATCATTAACTCATGAATTGTTAATATTTAGTTTATCTTTTATCGTAGCTGATCGTATCGCAAATACTTTGCTATGATCGAGGCTAGATTGGAAAAAATAATGTGATTTGCGTTTGTAGAAGCTTATCATGAAATTTAAATTCTATTGCGACTTTGCAATGAACACTTTTCTGTTTCTAAGGCCGATTGCGGAACTTTAAAGGAGAATTAGGAATTAGGAGGATTAGAATATGGTCAATTCAGCTTTGTTGATATGTTTTTATTTGTGAGGATGGAACCTGCTCCACCGATAACCTGCTTACCCTTGTTTATGCGCCTATCTAACTCCCCATCTATTTTTCCGTCGCTAGTGAATAGGATACCCAGTTATACGAACTTCTCAACTTTCTCTAATCCCTTATAATTTAGGACCATGTTGCTTATTGTTTTTTGTTTGATTTTTGTTGATTTTTGTTTCATTTACGTTAATTCTGAGGCCCATGCTCTTGATGCTTGTATGAAGTTTATTTAACATTCTTTGCAAGTCCTCGATTGATTCTGCCATAACAATCTTGTAATCTGCGAAGGCTAACCCACGTACCTTCACTGTTTCGAGATCTACGCCAAATTTTAATGGCTTATTTTCAACCAAAAATATTCCACAACTGGCCTTAGGGTTTCACAGTGTACGCAATAATACTTTTTTTTCCTCGAATGTGGAAATTCTCATTTTGCAGTTACGCGCTATATGCCGACAAAGTAAAGTAAATCCAAATAAGTTTACATAAGTCCGCAATGATTGCATTCATTAATTTTATATGCGAAATGAAAAAATTAAACAGCCTTCAGATTAAAAATAATTTAAAGTCATACTACAATTGAACAAAAATGATGAAGCAACCTCTTATGTAAGAGAATTTGAATTTGCAATTAATTTACAAAAAGAGTTTAGACAAAATATATGCATAGGAAAGTGAATGGTCAATTTCACTTTGTACTGTAATAAGAGCAGATGAACAAATCTTTGGTTTTATGCTTAATACCATTTGAAAACTGCAAATCCTTAAAATCTTCAAAAAACTCAAAAATCTTTCAAATTCTTTTGAAGCCTGTGAAAATTACTTCAAAATCTTCAAAAATTCGTTGAAGGAATTGAAAATTCATCTATTAATTTTTTCATTTAGAATTCATATTTTTCCTTAGAAAATTGAACTGCTGTGTTTGAAGTTGAAATGCTTCATCAAAAATTCATTTGACTGGTTAAATATTAAACTCCTTTTTCAAATTCTTTCTTTTTTGGTTGAAGAGAAGGCTTGGCAGGAGGAAAAAGCCCATCAGGAGGATGATGTCTCTGAAAACAATAAGAAGGTTCCGAACACCTGGAATAGGGTCGCCGTTAGGAAAGCACTCAAACTTTGAACTTAAAATGGCAGAATTCTTGTTTCATTCATAGAAAATGTTCAAAATGTTCAACCGACTCGAGATTACAAACAATCTCATGTTTCAGTTTTACATTTTTTTGTAATTAAATTCATAACATAGAAGAATTCAAGTTTACACGCTCTACTCTAAAACTCAAACAGATTTGACGAAAGGGGCCGACAGGCGTTTCTTTAACTTCAGCTGGGGTCAATGCCGTAATCATGCCGCTTTCCATGTTTATTTTGGCACGTCCCTTCTTGCGCTTGCGAAGATCATATTTATATATTCCAGCAAGAAATCTTCTTTCCTCCAATATTGCAAAGACGTCAGCATCGGATGTCGACAATACAATTTGTTCTTGCGTTGGCATGGGCACAAAGACATTCTGTCCTGCGAGTAATTGAATTGGTTTATCCACAGGAAAAGTGTACTTTCGAAGTTCGAACAGCCGTTGCGGATTCACATAGGAAGTGAGGCGAATAAATTGAAGTTGGTCAAGTCCATACTCAGTTCCATCAGATAAAGCAATTGTGGTAGGTGGAAGCATGCACCTGGAATTGGCTGGTGGAGACCTGGATCTAGCACGAAGAGGAGGCTCGTCAAGAGAATGAGACCTGGCAGGAGAAGAAGGTCTGGCAGGAGAAGAAGGTCTGGCAGGAGCAACAGGCCTGTCAGGAGAACCTTGTTTCTCAGACGAACAAGAAGTTTCGCGATGAGAAGCACCGGGGATAGGATCGCCGTTAGGCAAACAATCGAACTGTGAACTATACTCTGCAAAAAGAAAGAGAATTACATTTTTTACATAGGTTCATATATCATGCACTTCATCAGTCAAAATTGCGCGGCGAGGCTGAGGATATTGAGGGGATCTTGCCCTGAGACACTCATTAAAAGCTAGACCAGCATATTCAAGGGAAAATTTGATCATCTACTTTTCTAGATTTGAGGATAGATTAAACAGGAAATAAAAATATCTAAAAACCTTTATTAGAGAATCTCAATCTCCTGAATTCGTTACAAGAACGCAAAGTTATGTGACTTGATAAGAGGTTTGAAAGTAGTGGTATAATCTGGTTTTACTACATTTCAATTCATACTCAAATAGAGTTTTGGATAGAAAGCGGATTACGTCGGACATATTATCATTTACGAAAAGCTCAAAAATGAAAAAATATATAAACATATATTTGTAATATATTCACCAATAGAAATCAGGATGACCATCAAGGCGAAGAGCAGAGTATAAACGATCCCCATTCTTCCAATTAGTGGAAAAGCTGATTAATGCGTATATGGAGAATTTGGTTAAGAGTGCAGCTAACTATCTGATGAATATTCTGATGTTCTATATAGTATATTTGATATCTCAATCGTTATCTCATGAATTGTAGGTATTAGGCTTATTGTCCTGAAATATGTATACTTCTATTTGATAAATGAGTCCAAGGATAGAAATTCATTGATTTAAACGACGCTAGATACGAATGAGAGTTTATAGAAGCTTATTGTTCGCGAGTGAGAGAATTTTCTGTAAGAAAAAATGATGCAATGTTTATGAACCTTCTTGACGATAAGTACATTAAGGGGTTAGTGAGATCAAATAAAGCAATGTAATGAATAATTATATCAGTCAATTCCGAACATTCCGCCCGCTTTGTTGTGACAAAATTAAAAAAGATTTACACAGTTCATTCCAAACAGAAAATAATATATTGATAATGACAATAAAAAAAATTTTAAATGTTAAGAATGAAACTCATCACAAATTTCTAACTTGCAGTGCGGAGAGACACAACCCGCACATGACCATCAGAACCGGGATGAAACTCAACGACGCGACCTAAAGGCCACATTGTGGGTGGTGAATTTCCGTCACAGATAAAAGCGAGGTCACCAACTTCAAGTGATGGATAAGGATTCCTCCAGTTCGAACGCGGTTGAAGCTCTTTTAGGTAATCCGAGGTCCAACGTTGCCAGAAATGCTGACGCATTCGTTGTAACAATTGCTATCAAGATAAGCGATTCGAGGCAATGTCAATGTAACTTGGATCAGGGATACTGTTAAGAGATTCTACAATCAAAATATGACCTAGAGTAAGAGCCGTGAGATCGTCAGGATCATCGGGCATGGATTGAAGAGGTCTTGAATTTGAACAGGCCTCTACTTAAACCAGAAATGTGCTCATTTCTTCGTATGTAAGGGTAGTATCTCCGATGACTCGCCGAAGGAGGTGTTTCGCTGACTTCACTGCAGCTTCCTAAATTCCCCCAAAATGCGACGCACCTAGTGGATTGAATCGCCACTCTGTGCCATACGAAGCGACACACGAAGGACTTCTTTGAAACTGCTGAAAACATCGCTCTAAGTTTGACATCCGCTCCAACGAAGTTTGTACCTTGATCGCTGGTCAAGGTAGCACAAATTCCATTCTGAGAAATGAATCCGTAGTACGCAGCTAGAAAGACATCAGCCGTATAGTCTGACATAGCTTCCAAATGGACAGCTCGAGTAGAACAGCAAACGAAGACTGCCATGTATCCCTTATATGATCGATAACCACGACCCTTAGTTGTTTGCAAGTAAACGGGTTCAGCATAATCGACGCCAGTATGAAGAAACGGTGGACTCGGAGTAGAGCAAGCTGCTGGAACATCTGCCATCAATTGTTGAGGCTTGACAGCTCGATTTCGTAGGCATGGTAAACATCGATGAATAAAGGCCGTCACAACCAATCGACCACGGGAATCTAGTACGTTGAACTCAAAGTTCCGAGAGTGAGCTGGACACCACCATGAAGACAACGTCAATAAGAAGAGTCGTCAGCGTTGATTCAGAGCTGAGAATGAGAGGATGTTTCTCAGCGGGATCCAAGGCTGAATTCTTCAACCTACCTCCTACACGAAGCAGTTGTTGGAAATCTATATAAGGTGTTAAACGACATAACTTGCTCTTTGAAGAAAGAGACTTTCCTGATGATAGCGTTCTGATGTCGGCTTCAAAGTAAAATTGCTGTTCGAAGTGGAGGACTCCTCATCCATCATTTGACGTTGGTGATCTCGCTTTTATCCGTGACGAAAATTCACCACCCACAAAGTGGCCTTTAGGTCGTGTCGTTGAGCTTCATCCCGGTTCTGATGGTAATGTGCGCGTTGTGCCTCTCCGCATTGCGAGGGGATTGTTTGAACGCCCTATAGTAAAATTGTGTCTTTCACCAAAGGCGAAGGGAAATGTTTAGATCTTGTCTTAAAGTGCCGTGTTTCTACTATTCTACTATCGTTGAGTCATATTCCTTAGTATGAGTGAGAGCCTCTCGTACCTCTTGTAAGCAAATTTAGTTGTCGTCCGAACGTTACATTGGGAACTTATCTCGAATTATTTAAATATATACAAGTTCGATTTTCTTAGCAATTTTGTTAACGTTAAATTAATTCAGCTTTATTATTTATTCTCAGTGACCTGTCCTCTAATGTACTTATCTTCAAGAAGGTTTAAAAACATTACATCATTTTTTCTTACATAAACTTCTCTCACTCGCTAACAATGAGCTTCTATAATCTCTCATCCTTATCTAGCGTTGTTGGAAGCAATGAGTTTCTATCCTTGCACTCATTTATCAAATATAAGTATACATATTTCAAGGCAATAAGCCTGATACCTACAATTCATGAGATAACGATTAAGATATCAAATGTCCCATACAGAACGCCAGAATATTCATCAGATAGTTAGCTACACTGTTCACCAAATTCTGTATTTACGCATTAATCAGTTTGTTCACTAATTGAAAGAAATGGGGATCTTTTATACTCTGGTATTCTCCTTGGCGGTCATCCTGATTCATGCTGGTGAATATAAGACAAATATATGTTTATATATTTTTTTCATTGTTGAGCTTTTCATAAATGATAATATGTCCGACATAATGCGATATACTGCAAAAAAATCGAAATAATGATCAATCTTTTCCAGGACCGTTGCCAAATAATTTTCTCTGAATATTGCTGGTCTAGCTTTTAATAAGTGTCACAGGGCAATCTCCCTTCAATATCCTCAGCCTTGCCGCGCAATTTTGACTGATGAAGTGCATGATATATGAACCTATGTAAAAAATATAATTCTCTTTCTTTTTGCAGAGTATAGTTCACAGTTTGATTGTTTGCCTAACGGTGATCCTATTCCCGGTGCTTCTGGTTGCGAACCTTCTTGTTCTTCTGAGAGACAACATTCTGATGACAGACCTCTTCCTCCTGCCGGACCTTCTTCTCCTGTCAGGTCTCATTATCCTGCCGAGCATCCTCTTCGTGCCAGATCCAGGTCTCCTCCAGCCAATGCCAGGTGCATGGTTCCACCTACCACAATTGCTTCATCTGATGGAACTGAGTATGGACTTGACCATCTTCGATTTATTCGTCTCACTTTCTATGTGAATCCGTACCAGCTGTTCGAACTTCGAAAGTACACTTTTCCTGTGCATGAACCAATTGAATTACATTCTGGACAGAGAAAGTTTGTGCCTATGCCAACCCTAGAACAAATTGTATTATCAACATCTGTTGGTGACGTCTTCGCAATATTGGAGAGTCGGAGCTGTCTTGCTGGGATATATACATATGATCTTCACAAGCGCAATAAATTACGTGCGAAAATAAACATGGAAAGCGGCATGATTACATTATTGACCCCAGATGAAGTTAAGGAAACTCCAGTAGGCCCCTTTCGCCAAATCTGCTTGAGTTTTAGAGTAGAGCGTGTAAACGTAAATAGCCAGAACCATTAATTTAATTACAAAAAAATGTAAAACTAAAACATGAAACTGTTCATCATCTAATGTCGGCTTAGAATGTTACATGTAAATCATAATTGCAAATATAGATAGAAATGAAATTAATGCATTATTGAATGAAGGTTATCCAAAGTGAAAGTTTTTTGACGTTATCTGAAACTGTATTATTTCAAATTCTCAAAGAATTGTGCTATTTTAAGCTCAAAGTTTGAGTGCTCGCCTGATGGCGACCCTGTTCCTGGTGTTCCTTGTCGGGAACCTCCTTATTGTTTTCAGAGACATCATCCTCCTGGTGGAACTCATCCTCCTGCCGAGCCTCCTCTTCAACCAAAGAAGAAGAATTTGAAGAAGAAGTTCAATATTTAGCGAGTCAAATTAATTTTTAATGAAGTAGTTAAACTTCAAACCCAGAAAATTTCAAATTCAAATTCTCTTACATAAGAGGTTACTTACTCATTTTCTTCCAATTGCAGTATGACTTTCAATTATTTTTTATCTGAAGGCTGTTTAATTTTCTCATTTCGCATATAAAATTGATGAATGCAATCATTGTGGACTTATGTGGACTTATGTGGACTTATGCGGATGTATTTTACTTCGTCGGCAAATAGCATGGGCGCAGGGAAAAAATTTGCTGCTTTCAGTGAAAGTGATTCATCGGCAGGGAAAGTGTATCTTCGACTTTTGAATACCCGGCACGAATTCTTGTAAGGAATAATCCTCATGAATCTAAGTTGTTCCAGTTTAAATCCATCTATGAATATAGTACGATGCCTGCAGGAGGATACCTAGACCTGGAACAAAGAGAAGGCTAGGCAGGAGGAAGAGTTCTTCTTGAAGAATGTCTAGCAGGAGAATACCTAGACCATTCATGAAAAGAAGGGTCAGCAGGAGGAATAGGCCCGTCAGGAGAATGATGACCTTGGAAACAATAAGAAGGTTCGCGATAAGGAACACCAGGCATATGGTCGCCATTAGGCGAGCACTGAAACTGTTTCAAACGTGAATTTTGTGGGAAATGATAAATTTCGCTTTTAAGACAAACTGTGCAAAATATAGAAATGAAAAAAGGCAACAAATTTAAATTTATAGAAAAATGACAGAAGGTAGAATGAAATGATTGACGGTATCATTTTTCTCCTAAAGCAGTTGTCCAGCCCAAGTTATAGAAATTAGTATGATATACATTATTTGTAATTATGATTGACACGTAACATTTCAAGCTGACATTGCGATGCAAACAGTTTTATTTTCTAGTTTTACATTTTTCTGTGATTAAATTAATGGTTTTGATTATTGAGTTCTACACGCTCTACTCTAAAGCTGAATTGGATTTTACGTGCGCAGCCTACTGGAATTTCCTTGACTTCATTTGGCGTCAATAAGGTAATCATGCCGCTGACCATGTTTATTTTTGCTCGTGCTATACTGTGACTGCGAGGATCATTTGCATATATTCCAGCAAAAACGCTACTATTTTCCAATATTGCAAAGACGTCACCATCGGATGTTGATAATACAATCTGCTCTTGGGTTGGCATCGGCCCATAGACTCCAGCTTTTACGGTTATTCTAATTGCTCTATCCGTAGGAAAAATGTATCTTCGAAGCTCGAAGAGCTGGTGCGGATTTTTATAGGGAGTTAACCGAATAACTTGAAGTTGGTCTAGTCCATATTCAATTCCCTCAGTAGAAACAATCGTGGTAGGTGCAACCATGCACCTGGCATAAGCCAGAGGAGACCTGGGCCTGGCACGACGAGGATTCTCAGCAGAAAAATGAGACCTGGCAGGAGAAAAAGGTCTGGCAGGAGCAAGAGGCATGGCAGGAGAATGATGTTTCTCTGAAGAATAAGAGGTTTTGCTACGAGGAGCACTCACTGGAGGAGACCTGGTTCTGGCACAAAGAGGATGCTGAACAGAAAAATGAGATCTGGCAGTAGAAGAAGGTCTGGCAGGAGGAAGAGGCATGTCAGGAAAATGTTGTCTTTCTGAAGAATAAGAGGGTTCGCTACGAGGGACACTCATTGGAGGAGACCTGGATCTGGTACACAGAGGAGGCTCGACTGAAAAATCAGGCCTGGCAGTAGGAGAAGGTCCAGCAGAAACAAGAGGCCTCTCAGGAGAATGTTGTCTCTCAAATAAATAAGAAGGTGTCCGTCGAGGAACACCTGGAATAGGCTCGCCGTTAGGCAAGCATTCAAATTGTGAACTTGATTCTGCAAGAAGAAAGAGAATTATTTTTTCAGATAGGTTCGTATATCATCTTCTTCTTCAGGCAAATTTGCGGACCAATGCAGGAAAATTATTTGGCAAGGGTTCTTGAAAAAATTGATTATTATTATCTCGATTTTTTTGTGCAGAATATCGGTATAATTAGAATGGAATCTGGATTTTTCTATAATTCTGAAGAAAGTATTCATAAAAATAAAGTATTTTTCCGAGTTTCCAAAATTGCTACCACAACTAATGTTATTCAACTTTTCGTATTTGGCTTTAGCGTTGTACTATGGACCAAATGCGCCCTTGCATTTGGTCATCTACTTTTCTAGATTTGGCAACTGATTAAACGGGGGATCAAGACAGGAACCAAAACGCTGCAAACAATGAAAATGATGCAACTTAAAATTCATCCATTATTGATAGTAGCATTGCGGGGACGTTTTCCGAATTTCTTTTTTTATAATCCACACATTCTGGAATTCGCCGGAATAAATTGAAATTAAAATCGTATCCATTTTCGACAAACTCAGATAGAGTTTCCGATAGAACGCGTATTACGTGGGACATACTGTTATTTATTAACGTTCAAAAATGTTCCAAAAATTGTTATAAATCTATATTATTCTTATATTCACCAATAGAATTAAGGATGACCACGAAGTTGAGGAGCAGAGTATAAACGATCCCCATTTTTTCCAAGTAGTGGAAAAACTGATTAATGCGTAAATGAAGAATTTGGTTAACAATGTAGCGAAGTATCTGGTGAATATTCTGGTGCTCTGTACAGTACATTTGATATCTTAATCGTTATCTTAAGAATTGTAGGTACTAAGCTTATCGTTCTGAGATATTTATATTTATATTTCATGAATTAGCCCAAGGATAGAAATTCGTTGCTTTAAACTACCCTGGATTGGAAAAAATAAAGCAATTTTTCAAATAGCGGAACGAACCTCAGTAGCAGCAATGGAATCTCCAATCTCACCTTTGATAGCCAACATCTTTATGGAAAATCTAGAAACCAAAATCTTCAAACAATGCAAGCTGAAACCGAAATTTTGCTGCTGTGACGTTGACGAAACTTTTGTCATGTGGAGACATTGACTGGATGACCTACACAAGTTTTCCAATTTCATCAATCGATTACACCCTAATATCTAGTTCACTATGAAAATTGAACAAAGCGGAAAATTGCCTTTCTTGGACGGACTAGTTTACAAAAGACCTGATAACACATTAGAACATGAAGTTTACAAAAAACAAACCCATACAAACAGATACCTGCATGCCTCCTCCCACCACCATCCATCTCAAAAGCAATCAGTCATCAACTCCCTTGTATACAGAGCTGTCTCCATAACAGATAAAGATAACATTGATTTTATTATTATTATTTGCAATTATCATTTACACGTAACAATTTAAGCCAACTTGGGATGACAAATAGTTTTAAGTTTCAGTTTCACATTGTTTTGTGGTTCAATTATGGTTTTGGCTATTGATGTTAACACGCTCTACTCTGAAACTCATAAGGATCCTGCGTGAAGGGCCTACTGGAGTTTCCTTAACTTCATCTGAGGTCAACAGGGTAATCATGCCGCTCACTATGTTTATTTTTGCCCGTGCTTGATTGGAATTACGATTATTAAATTTATATATTCCAGCAAGAACGTTACTCTTGTCCAATATTGCAAAGACCTCACCATCGGTAGTTGATAATACAATTTGTTTTCGGGTTGGTACCGGCATATATACTACAGATTTTACGGCTATTTTAATTCGTTTATCCGCAGGAAAAGTGTATCTTCGAAGCACAAAGAACCTTTGCGTATTTCTATAGGGAGTGAGACGAAGAAATTGAAGTTTGTTTAGTCCATACTCAGTTCCATCAGATAAAGCAATTGTGGTAGGTGGAACCATGCACCTAGCATGGGCTGGAGGAGACCTGGTTCTGGCACGAATAAAATGCTCTACAGGAGAATGAGACCTGGCAGGTGGAGAGGATCTGACAGGAGAATGTCTGGCCAGAGGAGATGGTGTGGCAGGAGGAGAAGGTCTGGCAGGAGGAGAAGGTGTGGCAGGAGGAGAAGGTCTGGCAGGAGGAGAAGGTCTGGCAGGAGGAGAAGGTCTGGCAGGAGGAGAAGGTATGGCAGGAACAAGAGGCTGGTCAGAAAACTGTTTTCTTTCAGCTGAATAAGATGGTTTGCGACGAGGAACCGCTGAAATAGGGTCGCCATTAGGCAAGCACTCACACTGTAAACTTAACTCTGCAAGAAGAAAAAAAAAAATTAATTTTTTTAGGTAGGCTCGTATATCATGCACTTTTTCCGTCAAAGCTGCAAGGCAAGGCTGAGAATATTGAGGAGAGAATATTCAGGGAAAATTGAGGAAAAGGGTACTAGAAAATATTGTTTAGTATTTCGATTTTTTCGCACAATATCGGTATAATTAAAATAGAATTTTGATTTTCTCCATCAATTTGAAGGAAAATATTCATAAGAATAAAGTCAAATTGAGTTTTGGACAGAACGCGGATTACGTCGGACATATTGTTATTTGTGAAAACTTCGACAATGTTTTGAAAATAAATATATATTAATATTATATTCACCAATAGAATTAAGGATAACCATCAAGGTGAAGACCAGAGTATAAGCGATTCCCATATCTTCCATCTCTCTATCTACTGAATAATTTTCTGTTCTGTATAGTATATTTGATATCTTAATTGTTATCTCATGATTTATAGGCATCAAGCTTATTGTTCTGAGATATTTATATTTCATAAATCAGTCTATGGAAATGAATGCATTCTTTAAACGAGTTTTAAAATGGTAAGTGTTGATAGAAGCTTATTCACTGAAGACAAAAATTCTTTATAACTTTGACACATTAACAAGCGATAAGAAAAAAATGTTGCTCGAAAATCACAGTTTCGCCGTAAATAATTTTTAGGTGCTGCTGACGTCAAATTTTATCAAATTTTAATTTCGGACCTACTTAGTGCTACTTATTACCTTCTTGAAAAACAAAATGAATTATTATTTTCTAAAGCGTTATAATGTGAAAGACTAGAATAACATTGAATGAACAATCTTTAAGAAGGTCAAGAAAGATATTCATAATACTTTCAAATTAATTTATAATTTAAGAAAAGACACTATTTTACTGATATTATCTTCAGTTTCAACCAATTGTATTCATGCAGCAAAGACTCATTTCTGATTGGAAAGCTAAATATACGATTCATCCACATAATGGTTGAATGTTCAACCTGAAAACATGATTTTTTAACAACAAAGTTAATTTTTCACGAAACGAGATGAACTACGAACCAAAAATATAATAGTAGACTTCTCAACCGAAAGTAGATTAAAGCATCATCATCATCATTTGATCTGTTCTTCACTGACTAGATCATCATCACCATCATCAGTCCTTGACATTACTGGCTCGACCATTATCATCACTTGATCTTGCCTTTAATAGTGACATCACAATTATCATCTGATCTTGCCTTCCCTGGCTGAAGCTGAAGAGTGTGGAACATGATGAAATTGACACTCAGATAAGCGAAAGAAAGAAAAAAGTCGCGACATACCCGAAGCGTGAAAAGAGAGGAAGGCCCCGAAAAGAGGAAGCCATCTGTATCAAGATGGATGGAATCTCATATGCGGACCTTGCCATCACTGGCTGGACCATTATCATCAATTGCTCTTGCCTTTAGTAGCGAGATCATCATTATCATCTGAGCTTGCCTTCCCTGGTTGAATCATCATCATTTGATATTGTCTTTACTGGGCAGATCATCATCACCATCATCTGTTCTTGCCTTCACAGATTGGACCATTATCATCACTTGACGTCATCTTCAGTGGCTGAATCATCATCATAACTTGATCTTGCCTTCCCTGGCTGAATCATCATCATCATCCCGTGTGGGGTTGCTGGTCCCCCATCGGGCGCCTCCCCAGGTTGCGGATAGGGGAACGCCTCCCAGATATGGGTGGTACCGGGAAAATCAAATACCCGGGGTGGACAAAAACCAGCTAGGAGAAGGAACCCCAAATTCAAACCAATCATGAGTGAATATGTGAAAAACGACATACCCCAAGGGAGTAGAAATCTCCCCACTGATTCCGATCGGGTGAAAGCCCCGGTGGTCAGTGCCGGTCCCATGGATTTTGGGGGGGACCAAACATACTTGGACAGGAGTGTTTGTGAGGAGTTAGGAGGTCCTTTAGACCTGACGGAAGAGGTGGAAGTGTCGGTGAACAAGGCGGACATTGCTGAAATGGACGCCAAACTCACAGAGACGTATGATCTCTTTGAAGATTTGCGAGGCACCATTAAAGAAATGGTAGATTTCAGCAGCACGAAGAAGAATATGTGGCTTCCAATTAGGGAAGGGCTGCAACGAGCGGAGAGAATCATGAAGGAACTGCGCGATCACTCTTTGACGACCGAAGGTCTTCATAGGGACTTGATCGAAAATGTTGGTCGAACTGCCCGAACGAGAGCCATGACCCGAAAGGAGAAGGCGAAGAAGACAGATGAGAGCTGCACTCAGACTGATGGATCTGTGGCAGCTCTCAACAACCAACCTGGGAAGCGTGAAAGGGACCTTTCAACGAGTCCCGTTGGGGCTAATGTTATTAAACAGAGGGTGAAGAAACAGAGGACCCGCAATACCATCGTGGCGTCCTCGACACTAAAGGATGAGGTGGTGGAAGGGATCGCTTCTACACCTGCACCCGCGAAGAAAAAGAAGCAACCGAAGAGGAGAGCACGACCCGAGGCGGTTCTCATTAAACCGGCCGAGGGTCTAAGCTATGCCGAGGTCCTCAAGGACCTCAAGCAGAAGGTGAAACCGGACGCCCTTGGTGTAAAAATCAGGGGTGTCAGGCAAACCAGAAACGGAGAGGTCCTTGTGGAGCTCGGACCTAGAGCGGAGGGTAGGGCCGAATTTTCGGCTGCCGTGAGGGAGGCTGTTGGGTTGGGGGGTACTGTGCGCGAGCTTGTACCCCGCACCGAGCTCGAGGTCTTGGACCTCGATCCAACAATTGAAGCGGAGGAAATCGAGGAGGCCGTCAGAAGCTACTTCGGTGACCAGGGTGTTGGAGAAGTGAAGGTCAGCCTCACGAAAAGATCCTTCAGGGGCAACCTGAAGGCTTTCGTGGAGCTGCCAGAGGAGCTGGCTGCGAGACTGGTATGCACAGGACACCTGAAGGTGGGGTGGGTGTCCTGTCGTGTACATAAAAAGGCGGAAAGGGTTCGCTGCTACCGCTGCCTAGGCTTCGGCCATATGGCAGCCGGTTGCGATGGCCCAGACCGCACGAAAGCATGTTGGAGATGCGGCAAGGAGGGCCATAGGGCTGCGGAGTGCGAAAGTGCGCCGCAGTGCTACCTCTGCGCCGCAAAGGGGGAGAAATTCCGGACGGATCATCTGTCCGGGACTATGAGGTGTTGGTCGTTCCGAGAGGCAGCCTCATCGAGGACACCTCGAGGACGACCAAGTTAAAGAATCGCACTCAACCAAGATGTTCGAAGGCCGACGAGCCCGTTGTGCGGTACAACCGCACTGCTGAGGACGATGCGTGCATCTTGGTTGGTACATGGTTAAGAAGAAGAAGAAGAAGCAGCCCTATTGAGAGCAAGAAAACGGCACCCCCTGAAGTAATGCGAAAGCGGTTTCCGGGGGGATTTCTGCCAAGAAGAAAGGGGGGTGGTTTTTAGTCGGTCGTTGGTAGCATCACTATAATGGTCAAATTAAGATCTTTGTATATTCAATATATTCAGATCATTGTAGTGATGATATCAATATCCCGACACTACCCGGAAGTGCGGACCCTTCTCGGTGTGTGTTAGCACATTTTCCACCTTCCTCGTGAAAAAAAAAAAAAAAAAAAAAAAAATCATCATCATCATCACCATTAGCATCATTTGATCTTACCTTCACTGGCTAGATCATCATCAACATCGTCTGATCTTGCAATCAGTGGTTGGACCATTATCATCACTTGATCTTCTCTGTACTAACTGGATTATCATCATCATGTGACCTTGCCTTCCCTGGCTGAATCGTCATCATGATTTGGTCTTGTCTTCAATGGATAGAGCATCATCACCATCATCTGATCCTACCTTCACTGGATGGACGCTAATCAACATTTGATATTTCCTTCAATAGAGAGATCATCATTATTATCTGATCTTGCTTCTGAGAAAGTTGGAGAAATCAAAAGCTCTAGGTGCTGGCAGTAGGGACACCGAAGGATGGATTGTTATAAGAACATTTTTCACCAGCCCTCGTGAAAAAAAAAATCATTTGATCTCATCTTCACTAGCTAGATCATCATCAACATCATCTGACCTTGCCATCACTGGCTGGATTATTATCATCACTTGCTCTTCCATTTAATAACGAGATCATCATTATCATCTGATCTCGCCTTCCCTGGCTGAATCATCGTCATCATTTGATCTGGTCCTTACTGGCTAGATCATCATTATCATTTGATCTTGTCTTCACTGACTACGTCATCATCACCATCATCTGATCTTGCCATCACTGGCTGGACTATTAACATCACTGGATCTTGTTTTGACTGGCTGAATCATCATCATCTGATCGTGCCTTCACTGGCTATAGCACTCCCCCACAATAAATTCATCAATTTGGCCAGAATGGCCATTTTTCCACCATTTGACTGAAAAAACCTCAAATTCCGAAAGCCTCTGTAATTAATGAACGTTCCTGAATGGAAAGAAAGAATTTTAATGTGAAACATATTCGGTTATCTGGACGGATGAGTGCACCCCACACTTTTGATAAAATACGACAACCGAATATATATAAGTATACATACATATATATAGGTGCAGGGCTTTTGAAGTGGACAAAGAGGGATGAGCCAGCAACCATGCTTTTATGAGTTACGTCCCTCCTCGTTGCTTGGTTACTCCACATTCGGTACCAGTTACACAGTTTAAAGGGACTTTGTATTCACCCACTTCAATATTATTCGACCATCCTATTAAAAAATTAAATTGAAAAACTAATCAATTAAAAGTTTCATAACATCTTTTACATTAATTGGGAACTCTGAAGGGGGGGGGGGGGAAGCCATAAAGTCACAAAGAAGGGGGTGGTAAAGGTTTTGTAACACGTGACACTTCTTTGATCTGGAAATAAAATTCAAATTTATGTATACCAATATTATCCACACGAAAAATTAGTAGTTACATTTTCAACTGAATGGATGAAATCCCAAGCCAAGAAGACCAATTTTTTAGAATTTTTTACCCGAAATGTTAAATTTGAAAAAAGGGTTTAATTCCAGCCCACGGGGATGAATTTCAAACCAACAAAGATGACCTTAAGAAGAAAGTTGAAATTTTGACAAAATAAGTCAACTTTAAATGAACAAGTTGAGTTTTTTTACCAAATTTTACATTTTTGGATACAAATTAATTTTCAACAAAAAAAAGAATTACCAATCAGGCAGTTGTATTTTTAATTAAATTATTTAATTTTTAACATAATTGTATTATTTCCGAACAATTGAGTTGAATTTGTAACAAAACAGTTGCATTTTTAAACAAAAAATGAGAGCAGTTGAATTCAACCAAAAAACAGAAATTTTTCAACAAAATAGTTGAATCCTGAACCAAAACAAAATTATTTTTAAAGAAGCGGTTGCATTTTTAACAAAAAAGGATAAGTTTTCAACTAAGAAGATTAATTTTTAAACCAAAAAGGCGAATGTGAAATAAAATAGTTCAGTAAAAGTTTAAACCAAAAATAAATTTTGTTGCTCAATCAAGAAATAAAATTTCAATCCAACTATTGAATTTTCAAATAAAAAAGACGAATTTTCAACACGAATTGCATTTTCAGCCAAGAAAGATTTTTAAGTCGATAAAAACGAGTTTTCTACAAAAAGATAAATTTCCAACCCGACAATATCTGAACCATTTTGCGGATCAATCCTCAAAAAAAAATCAAATGATAATTCATAAATAATTACCTGATTAATTGAATAATTTATTCATAAATAATAATAAATTCTAATATTCTAACATTCTAATATCCAAAGTAAAAAATTGATAAATTTCAAGTTCCATCATCTTATTATCAATGAATAAATTTCATAAATAATGTTCTTTTTAACATAAATAAATTTTACAAAGAGGAAAGGTAAAGCGCCTCAGACTAGAAAACCTTATGTTCATGAGAGTACAACTGTTTACCGATTCCAAGGGGCAGATCGAAATAAGAAATTTAAAAACTGTCTGTTGCACATTTTAAAATATATTTTTTCCCCTCGCAAAATTAAAAAGGCACTAAAAATTGAATATAATTACTTGACAAAAACTTTTTTTTTAATAAGTTACATTTTTTTTATTGTTTAAAAAGTATACATTTAAATTTTTTGCGGGAAGATGAGGCATTCCGATTGGGCCAGCTTCTGAAGTAAGCAGTCTGATTAGCGTAGTTGATGGGAAAATTAATATGGCCACCTGATTTTTTTTGGCGCGCTTATTTGAATTGATTAACTGTGCCAGAAATTTTTTGCGATAAATAATACTTCTTGACTTATTAAAAATGATTCTTTGATCACATAATAGACTTATAAAGAAGAGGCTCAAATAATTATTTGATTTTACTCTTGAAAAATAAACGATCGATTTCGAATTTAAAGGAAGGAATATCTTTTTTGATCGAAAATATGGATATGAAATAATTTTGAATATCTTCATACACTTCACAATTATTATTTGTTGTAAACAATTTTGAACAAAAATAACAACAAAATCATGATTTTAAATGACCGCGCCAATGGTAACCAATCCGATTTTCGACGCGACGCATGCGCAGTGCGAAGAGTTACCAACATTGGGAACTTTTTAAGAAAATAATTTTAATTTTCAACAAAATAACTTAATTTTCAACCAAATCGTTGAATTTCCAACCATGTGGTCAAAATTGCAAACAATAAATGAAATTTAACCAAAAACTGTTACACTGCAAAACAAGTAATTTAATTTTTTTTAAAACAGTCGAATTTTCAACAAGAAATTTTTAATAAAAAAAAAAGAATTTTCAGTTTTAATAGATAAATTGTTGACAGAAAAAGATGACTTCTCAATAATATACTTAAATTTTCAACTAAATAATTAAATCTTCAACAAAATAGTCAAATTTTCAAACAAAAAAGACTAAATTTCAACATAAAAGTTCAAACAAAAGTTAAAACAAATAAAGGAACAGAAATTCATAAGAAAATAATTAAATTCTTAATGAAATAGTTAAATTTTCAACCAAAAAGAGCAATTTTCAAAAAAGCTAATTAATTTTCTGCCAAAAAAATACGAATTTTCAATCAAAATTAGAAAAAAAAATGTTCAGTGAAAAACTAATTAACAACAAACAAGGAACTTTCAACCAAAGAGTATTTGAATTTTTGATTGAAAAATAATTATTCTCCACAAAATTTTAAAACTTTTAATGAAAGAGATGCAAATTCAATTATAAAATGATGAATCTTCAATTGAAAAAGTTAAATTTTCAGTTGAAAAAAAAATTTTTCAACGAAAGAAAACAAAAATTTCAACTTTTCACCAAGCAGACATTACTTATATAATTATTTTATATTTATAACTTGATTTTTTTTATGATTATTCTATTTATTTTCAAATCATGAAATTAAATTTTTTATATAATTATTTATATTCAAAGTTCAATTCTAATAACGCTTTCCAGTATTATTAGTTTGTTACAATTGATTTCATTTAACAAATTATTAAATCAATTTTTAACAAAAAAAAAATTAATTTCCAAAAAATAATGTAAAATTAGATATTCCAACCAAAAAATATTTTAATTTTAAATAAAAACCAGTTCAATTCAATCAAAAAAGACGAATTTTTAATAAAAGAGTTGAATTTTCAAACAAGCAAGAATACAGTAGAATTTTCATCATCAAAATATGAATTTTCAACAAAATCGTTAAATTTTTCAACCAAAAAAGTTTGACTTTTTGAAAAAATGATTAAATTTTCCAACCAGTACATTACTAACAAGAGAATTTAATCAGGGTGGCCGGAAAAATTCACGTAGAAAATTCTCTAATTTTTCCCTGAGCAATTTATTTCATGGAATATTAACATTTGCAGTTGAAAAATTATATTTCTTTACAAAAAAAAATGTCAACAAAATAGTAGAATTTTCAACCAAAAAATGGAATACTTGAATAATAAAATGTATTTATAACAAATTATTTCAACTTCAAAAATAATGAATTCAAGAAGATAAATTTTCTACTAGAAAGGACGAATTTACAACAAAATACTGAAATTTTTAACCAAATTGTCGAATTTTGAACAAAATAGTTCAATCTTCAACTAAAAAAAAAAAACAAAACTCATTGTAAAATTTAGTAGTAGAATTTTCTAGTAAAAGCGATCATTTTCAACCCAAAAATTGAACAGTCACCAGTTTAAAATTTAATTTTCAGAAAAAAAAAGTATTTTCAACAAATTTGTTCAACTTTTGACAAAGTAGTTGATTTTTCAAACAAAAAGGATGAATTTTATATTCAAAAACAAAAATTTCCAAGGAAACAGTTGAATTGTCATCAAAATAATTTCATTTTTAACAATATAGTTACATTTTCAACAAAAATTATTTTGAATTAATAAAGAAAAAATTTTTATTAAAAGAGATATTTTTCAACCAAAACGTGAAATTTTCTACGAAAATAAAAAAAAAATGCAACCCAAAAAGACGAATTTTTATCGAAACAGTTTAATTTTTCAGTCAAATAGTCAAATTTTCAACTAAAAACGATCAATTGACAACCAAATATGGAATATCGAAATATGCAGTTCAAGAAATTGATTAAAAAAAAAAAATTTAAAGAAATTAGCCAAATTTTCAAACAAAAAGATGGATTCATAACGAATAAATTGAATTTTCAGCAAAGAAACACAAATTCTAACCGATTACTTAAATTTAAAGAAGAATAAAAAAAAAGATTAATTTTTTATCAAAAAAGACGAATTTGCAACAAAATACATAAATTTTCAACTGAATTTGTTAAATTTCAAACGAAAAGCGATCAATTTCCAACCAATAATGTAATAGTCAAATTTTTATTTAAAAAATTAATTTTCAACGACGAAAAAAACGAATTTTCAATCAAAATAGATCAACTCCCAACCACGTAGTTGATATTTCAATCAAAAAACAATGATTCCCAATGGAATATTTAATAGTTGAATTTTCAAGTAAAAACGATCATATTACAGTCAAAAATATAATACTTAAATTTTCAGTCAAAAAATTAATTTGCAATAAAAAAAACGTATTTTGAACAACAAGAAATCGAATTTTCAACAAAATGGATAAAACTTGAACCAGTAAAATGAATTTTCAACAAAGGATTCCTTAAGTTTGCAGTTGAAAAAATTAAGTTTCAACAAAAAAGAAACGATTTTTCAACAAAATGATTGAATCTTAATTCAACCAAACGATTATAATAAATCATCTATTTTTCAAAAATTATCTTTCACCAAAATGTTTTTTTTTATGGAGATATCCAATGTACTCTATTAACTTGAATACCTAGCTTGTATTTTTGGCAAACTAAAAAAAAAGTGATTTATTTCCTTCAAACTTTTTTTTTTTTTAAAAACTCTTGGTTCAAACAAAATTTCTTTAAATCAGAGAAAGATATTCATTTGGTCCGAGTCAAAGGAATTTTTTTTTGCACCAAAAGGGTCACTCTGTAGAGGTTTTTTTCAAGGGAAAAAGAAGGTATTTTTTAGACCACCCTAGTGAATACTAAAATATTATCGGAACCACTTTATCGAAAACTGGCGATATTTATTCCGTATGATTGATCAGTGAAAGTGGAGGCCTTTTCGGACGGCTTTTTTACGAGTATGGTGAATTTTCATTCACTCTAAAATTTAAATAACGTGAAGTCTATGGGACCACCATAAACGTTGGACTCGTAAAGCTGTCATGAATACTAAATCCAAAATGGGATGGTGCCAGTGCGCTTTGCAACTGCATATGTACTTTTACGGCCTCAATTAGTGAGAGTAGAGACTGTCTTTCTGAGATACTTATAAAATATACATACATGTATATATACATATACATATATATATTGAATGGATGAAACAGCTGATCGTTAGGCGGATAATAGCTATTCGTTTTAGCGGCATCGTTATAGGGAGAGTGCATCTATGAAATGAAACAAATCCGATCAGCAAAGAGAAATATAACGGTATCTATCCAGAGCCAGTTTGAAAATTATATTCTATTCTCTCCAATTCAACCTCAATAGTCATCTCATTATTCTTCACCTTTCCATTCCAGTCCATCATGACTGCTATTATTTTTAACGCTGGGAATCAAAAGAGATAGACGGGAATTTATATTGACGAAGAGATAGAAAAAAAGACGTTAATAGATGTAG